>JBAMYA010043254.1:0-13587 GCA_037176975.1 Arrhamphus sclerolepis
GACCTTTGAATACAGACAGCACCTCATCCACAATCCTGATGAGTCTCACAACATACTTTCAGTGTTTCCAAGGCTGCAGGACGTTAAAGGACTGGTAAGTAAAGGCATCCACCATTCATGGCTTGATGCTTGTGATTGCGGTGGGCTTTTTTCCACACATTTTCTTTCATTTTTCTGCAGATACATCAATATTTCAACTTCCTCTTTGGACCAGAAACAGCTGCCAAACTGCTTCTCTGATGACTTTCCCTTTAAAGGAGGTATGCCACTTCTCAAGCAGAGAGCCTTCCAACCACCCCTGTGCTTAAGAGTCTGCTGAAGTCTGCCAAGAATCAGAACAACAATAAGGTGCTGAGAATCGTCCAGGTATTCAGTTAAATGCCAAATGACATTAATGTATGTGCTATGCACAACTGTTCCATGCTACTTAAGTGGATAGTTCAGATTATCTTAGAGGTACCTCTCCATAGTCAGTGAACGACCGACAGTAGGTGTTGGTCAGCACCATACATGGAAAAGCAGAAATGAGTGCTGGCAGAGGCTAAGCACATCCTACTGGTAAGACCCTGTCAGTAGCAGTTCATCTCTTAGTTTCCTCTCTGGTACTCAAAATTAGGGGCATGCCATTTGCTATCTGACTATCCATAAGTCCTTCATATCGCTGAACTTAAAAACAGCTATCCCTTTTGTTTAATGATGTAACTAAACAGTTGATGAAGCAGGATGCTCCTTTAGGTCCTTTTTTTTTCTCTCTTACAGAGTGGGACAGTGACATGGCATCTTTGCTACTGCTCCTGCATATCCTACCACCTCAGCCTAATAAAAGAAAACACAGAAGATCAGCGCAGCTCAAGCCATGGATCATCTTGATGTGTTTCACAAGGTATGTACAGGGGCCACATTTTGGGATTTAAGTGGAAAACGTGTCATAGAATTAGTTAACACTATATTTACAGCTTGACAAGTATTTTTTTTCCCCTACAGTCAAGCAGAAACCTTCAAGAACATCTAGAGGACCAGGAAGGACATGGCCAACCATATCTTCTTGCTTCTGGAACCTCCAAACAGGCCATCAGTGCTTACTACATTGTGATGGACAAGAATCTCATCCCCCATCAGGAAGCCACGTCAATGGCAGCCTTTGATGAACTTTTTAAAGTGCACTTTGTTTTCAGTGTAAGTTGTGATGATGCTCTCAGGAACATGTACGCATTCCTTCAGACAACAGTATTGATGTTGACTCCACTAAAGAAAGTCCAAAGGTGAAGGAGTTGAGAGCCAAGTTTATGAACAGGAGCTAAGAGCCAAGTTCCTTAACAAAGTACGTGCAACATTTGTATGTAATCGTACAATGCACTTGGTGCATATACTCAGCTCTTTATTGTTGTTGTTTTTTGCTTTTTTCTTCATATGTTATATTTATAATAATCACAATTTCCTTAGTCTGTAGCATCTCTGTTGTCAAAGAAAGCACGAATAAGAAGCTAAAAGCAGAGTTCTTGAACTTCTTGAACACTTAGAAATGAAATTTATTTTTTGCTAACTGAAATGGAGACCTCATTTGTGAAGCACTTTCATGCTTTTCATGATGTTGACAATATCCATAATGTTTCAGTTACACTTCATGACTCCAGATACTTTAAGCCCTTTGATGTTCAGTTATGGTGCAGACTCATTTTTCCATGTTGTGCCAGACATCTGCATCGTATAAGGTAAGCTACCCTTACAAGCTACCTCGTATTCTGGGCAGTATTGTAAAAGGTTACAGAGTACAGGGTGTTGGGAACGCCCTGAACCTTGTCAAATTTAATGTGGAGCCTTTGTTAAAGGAAAAATAAAATATTTTTCGTTGCAGTACTTGTTGGAGTGATTATTGTACATGGGTGGTGGACGGTTAGACTAACTAGCAGATTGTACATTTTTAACTAAATAGTGTTACTCACAGTGGACATTGTACACCTTATCAGTGTATAGCCTAGTAAACACTAGTTAAATGTACATTTAACACTACAAAATGTTACTTGACTACTGGTGCAGTGTTGAATAGTTAACTCTGTTGGTGTCACTAATTAGTGAATTTTGAACACTAATCTTGTGTTCTTGTTATCTCTTGTGGTGTTAATATTTTACACTTAAAATTAACAACACTGTGACAGTGTTACCAAACAAACTCTTTAACACTTTTGAAAGTGTTAATTTAACACTGAACCAGTGGTTCCCATATAAACCAGGGGTCAGCATTGATTTCAACTCTGAGGGTGTTAAATTTGCATTTTGAAATTTGCAGTGCAGAAGATTCACCAGATTTTCATGAACTGTGGCAACAACTCATCTGAATCTCAGAGTTGATAAATGGCTTCTAGAAAAGTCCAAAAGGTTTTCCTTTTAACCATTATTTACTTTTATTTTAGGCTTTAATTAGTCAACCCTATGAACAAACACTGTGGTTGTGTGTGAGTGTCTTGCTGGTGAACTACATTCTACAAATTATGAGCGTGCCTCTTTGTTTGACTCATCACCATTCTGCACTGCTCCAGGTGTAATGCTTTGGTCATTACTGACATGAGCTGGTTGCACATTTATTTGTAGATCAGTGAAGTTTTGGAACATTGCCCACAGAACTGTACACCCCCATTAACACTACTCCTAATTAGCGGCCACACGTGAATTTGCCAAGGTTAGTAAATCTGCCCCTGTGACTCTTTATCTACGTGTCTGTTTGTGACCTGTCTGGTCATTTATGAGGAGTTACTCATCAGGCAGCTGCATATAAAAGTATCCAGCATAAGAGAAAGTGCTACTCTCCATTAAAATCCACTTATGCCTGCCATCCACTAAGTCAGCTTTCTCCCTACAGACTCCCTTCCTTTGATGACATTGCTTGAAAGCAGTTTCACTTTCACTTTCATCTTTAATTAAATATTCGTGGCAAAGAAGTGCTGATGGACATTTATTGTATGCCCTTTTTAAATGAATGTTTCAGCCTACTGGAAAAAGTGAAACAAATTGTTGAGCTTCTAATAAGGAAACTATATGACACCGGAGAGAAATAAAAAGTATACTACATTATCCACATCATTATACACACAGCCAGTGTCACTGGATATAATACACATTATATCCAGTGACTGCAGAAAACTAGCTTTGTGCAACTTCACACTAGTTTGTGTCAAGCTGGAAATTACAGGACAATAATGTGAGTTTTTTTAAGAATGAGATTTTGGAGACTTAACAGATTACAGCTTTAAGTGTTTTCACATGGGAATCAACACCTGCACATTTTTCATTTCTTTTCAATGCAAAGTGGGCTGTCAGGACTGTTGTGTGGACATGCTGGTTCGTGGTGGAATGAGTGGTCACAGTGCAAGTGACAACATGCAATAAATGAGAACATACCCATCTGCCTCCAAGACATAAAAATATTCAGAAGTGGGAGAACTGATTTCTTTTTCTTTTTAAAAAAATGGAACTGAAAATCCAACATATGATATCTGCTTTATATAAAATGTAAAGGAGGCAAATCTTGGTGGATTACACCAAATTACTGCTTTGTCTACTTAAATATGAACAATTAAAGGGGCATACATTCTAAGAAATGCTTGGAAGATTGTGTGCAAGCTTTATTCTAGACTGCTAAGTCTAAAAATGTCAAGATGAAAATGATTATCGTTGCTGTGGGTACCATTTAGCAATATTGCTTCCATAGCTTTATATGCATTTGTCTTTCACTTTTGCGAAGGAGATTATAGGACAGAGAGTGTGTATCGCTTCCAATTTGATGACTCATTTTAATAAAGCTGCTGCAGAAAGTTACTGTATTGTTCCAAGTAACCTAACCTCGGCCTCCCACTTGACATCATGGATTTTTGTGTGTATGTTTGTGATAATGTGAACACATTTGTACTACCTCATGAGAAGCTTTTTTTTTGTTTTGTTTTAATCACTGACCTTGTTGGGCTCAAAGCCCGGTCCTAATGAAGCGGAAATGCATTAGGGCAGAATTAAGATTTGATTAAGAAGAAAAACTGTCTAGCTAGGGAACCCAAGATATTGCACTGAATCTTCACTTTGGTGCAATCCCCCCGCCTGAACAGGTATGAGGTAGAAGTGGAGAGGAGAAAACCTCATCACCAGCGATAAGAGAAACAAAAAAGAAAGCTCCATCAGAGCCAGATTCAGAAGGGGGGGGGGGGGAATCCTCCCTGATCAGCTGGGGGTCTGCGATGACAGAGATGTTCTCAAAGTTATTAGTACAATTTACTTTAATTTCCAATTAATTTGTGACTATGACTTTAGATGCGGTTTCTGTAGCAGAGCATGCGTATGCATGGTTTGTTTCATTTGTCTCTGTGCTCTATGACAGACTGCCAACCTACCTGGTATCATTTAACCTTGTAGTGGTTATAGAAGGTAGATGGATGCATGTGACACAAAGTAATTCTGCACGGATTTAATAAATAAGCCATGCAGAATTAAAAAAAAAGGGTTTGTCCAATACTTTTGGTGGTAAAAAATCTGCACTCACCCCAAGATAATTATTTGCCCTCCGTTCCACCATTAATCTCTTTTATCAAGTCCTACATCATGAAAATGTGATTTTTTTAAATACATTTTGAGAATTAAAATCTGTGTTCAGTGAATATTTAATAACTTTGAAAATTAAATAAATGAGAAGATCCATTGTGATCTTTGACTGTATGGTATTGTTTATATTGTCAGTTTCTTTGCAAACCTGTTTCAGGTAAACACTCCGACCATCCATCTGGTCCAGTCTTTTGAAGGTAGAAATAGAGGAAAGACGGCTGGCAGTTTCTTGTTTCTTTCTTTCTTTGCTTCTTTTTGTTTTGTTTTTCTCTGTTTTGTCTAGTTGTGGACTGTCATAGTGGAAAATGTGTTCCAAAATCCTGAGTCTGTTTTTGAGCCTGGCCCTGGTTGGAAAGGGCTGTAATATCGCTTTTATTTCAGTAGTTAATGTGATTGTAACCATGATTCCATTCAAAAGAAGCATCCACAAAAGGATCATTCTAAAGCACAGAGTGACAGAAAATCCTGAATCGTTGAAAAAAACAAATGAAAAGACCTTTGAAATGTTTAAAACAATGTTCTTTACAAAAAGACTGAAAGGAACGACACATTTGTCCCACAACAGCCCTTAAAATAATTAAACAACTCAAATTTATGGTTTATGGGACAATTGTGAAACCCAAAGTTGACCCATGATCTCCTCTGCCTGTAAGAGTACTGCAAAAAGAGGCATCATTGTTCAGTGGCTGACAAATCTGTATTTGGAGGTCAAATAATCTCTGAAAGCCAAAATTAAAATCATATTCCACAGCCTGCTACGTTCAGCTTGGCGTGCTGGTGCCTTTATATGCATCAGAAAGTACACTCTGAAAGCTACAAGTGCAATAAAGGATCAGACTGCCAAGGCCTCCTCCTTAGAGAGGCATCTTAGGTCCTCCTGCCGGCTAAGATTAGGCCAGGTCAGGCGTTGGTCCAATCTAGTTTGACTGGGCCGCAACCCAGACCCCATAGGCAAAAGCTTTACTACCAGGCAGTTGAAGACAAACGTTTCTACCAGGACATTCTATCAATGTCCATGATTAGGGTTATTTCTGTTCATTATTCACAAACTTTAAGCTTACCCCAAGATGTTTGCCATGAATTGGTATGATTCCATCGCAGGTCTGAAGATCATTTTAGGATACATGGATGTTTTGTTTTCTTTTGCTGGTTTGGTTCTATTTCTCTGAAAAGTAAGAAGCCGACAGCATTTTGAGGTTGTGCAGTATGATTGCAGCAGTACAGTTAGATGAACTCTCATGACTATACTGAGTCACCAGAAAGCATCAAGCTACTCTTGCAGATTGTACGCACCCTCTTTTTGCAAAGTTTAAGCTTCCATCTGGTCATAGAGATGCAGGACCAACAGGTTCAAAACATCATTTGTACCTGCCACCATTGTTGCTCTTAACTGTATTATGTCATTTATGTGTCCTGAAGTAATTCTGTGTGTGTGTATGAATTTCAACTGATCACTGGTGACTAAAGGAAATTGCCCCATGAGGATAATAAAGTTTACTGAACTGAACCGAGCTGAACATGTGTTTCAGGCCTTATTTTGTCCTTATTCTTTCCAGTTTCCGTGCACACACTTCTTGCAATAACTGAAACTCAGAACCTTATCTATCCCTCATACAGCCTCACCTTTCAGAGGACACAGACATTGTTAAAGTCAGATAGACAATGAGCTCTGTGCCATAATGTATGACACAGAGGCTTCCCTGATCGCTCTGCCCTTCAAAACTGATGGATACGAAGGTGTCACTACGTGAAAATGTGTCATGACATGAGAAAAAAATAGAACCACCAAAATACAAAAAGATGGAGAGAGGAAATGGAGCAAAAATGACCTAAAAATCTATCAGAAGCATCTTCAGGGGAGTTGGGGGGGCAGTGTTAAAATGCCTGTGTTCCTCCAAGGCTTTCTACTGGCACAGTAGTACCATCATCTACAGAGAATATTACCTCTGTCAAGGACTGTGTTTTCTGGACGTGCAAAGAGAGAAACATAAAATCACTGTTCCTTTTTTTTTTTTTCTTTTTAACATCCATTTTCTTTCTCCCAATTCTTCTGATTCCCAGCGTCCATAAAAGGGAAAAGACTTTTTCCTTTTTCTTTCTCTGAAGACACTTCAGGGGGCCTCGGAGCAAATGCATTGTCCAGTGGACCAAGGCTTTTCTTGCTGCAAATGAACACCAAAACCCCTCCTTCAGGCTGAATTATTAAAAACCCACATACGAAAAACCTCAGTGTGGGTGCAAGGAAATAAATGTTAAAGCTTTTTTTAACTCAGTCCATCACACAACATAAAAATATGTATTGAACCACCAAGAAAACACAAATGATGAGATGAACAATTGACTATCTATACTATTGACTATCTATAATTAGATATAGATATTGAGGAAAAAGAATTGGAATAATTTTTCTCTCAAATGCACTACTTATAAATGTGATTCACAGAAAGCCCCTTATGAAAATATTAGAACGCCGCAGTTCATATAAATGTAGACACTGTCATCTAACTAGTATGTAACTGTTTTGTTCTGATATCTGAACTTACAGTTCCAACAAATCCATATAATTTTTTGGTTTGTTTTTGTTTCATGATCCACCCCCCCCATCTTCCATGCCACTCCCTCCCTTCTATCTGTCTTTTCTTTCACATGTGGAACATCTGCCCTGCATGTTAGTTGCAGTCTGTTTCCTTTGATAGTCAATTTTCTCCTTGACAGATTTTGTTTTCCTCTTGGACAATTATGAGGACCTTTGCATGTCATGTTTGAACTATTCTAAGAGAGCGGAAGTTACAGCTGAGCGTAACATCGACAAGAATATTTTTTATAGCTTAAAGAATTGTTTTCTATGTTTTGGTAATGATAATATAGAAGGTACTGATGAAAAAGTAAAAAAAAAAAAATGGGAGTAAGTATATTTTACATTTTGACATAATATTTAGTATATAGTTTCCAAAAACTCACTTTTTTATTCGTTTTTTTTCTTTTTCTGACGGCAGGAGGTGGGAGGACCATCACAGTGATGCTGTCCACTGTTTCCGGAGCACAGACTGGCAGGTCTTCAGAGACGTAGCTGTCCATGACTGAGAGGTGGATCTGGATTAACACATCTGCTGTCCTTGAGCTACATCCAGATGTGTGTAGAGGATGTCACCACCACCAGGACAGGAACATGCTATCCTGGCTGAACATGGAGGTCCAGTCTTCAGATCTGGTGACAGACTGGCACTCAAGGTGGCTAGGAGACAGCTGACTGCAGGAGTGAAGAGGGCCAAGATCACATACTCCCAGAGGATCCAGGAACACTTCTCATCCTACGACCCACAGAGTACGTGGAGGGGCATAAAGTGCATCACAAACTACAACAGCAAGGACAATGCACCAGGACAACAACCTCTACAACGCTTTAAGGAACCAAATACCTCCCCCTCAACACCAGACTCAGTCCACCACCACCCACCACCAGAAGAGGAGTCCCTCGGTGTAACCCCAGCAGAAGTGAGGAGGACCCTCCAGAGGGTCAACCCCCTGCTGATCAACATCCTCGTGCAGGTGCTGAGTGGTTGCACACACCAGCTCACCGAGGTGCTGACTGACATCTTCAACGCTGCTCTCCAACAGGCAGCGGTCCACACCTGCCTACAGACCGCCACAATCATCCCCATCCCCAAAACGTCCACAGTGACGAGCCTGAACGACTATCACCCTGACAGACAGGAATCCTTTGAGAGATGGGTCATGCCTCACATCAAGTCCCACTCCATCAATGTCACTGTGGACCTGCACCAATATGCAGACAGGAAGTACCGATCCACAGAGGATGCCATATCTTCCGTGGTCCACACAGCCCTCACCAGCTCAGAGAACAAGGACTCTTATGTTCACCTGTTCTTTGTGGACTTCACATCAGCATTTAACACAATCACACCACAATCCTGGAGTCAGAAACTCCCCTTTGCAACTGAGTCCTGGACTTTCTAACAGACAGGCTGCTGTGAGGATCCACAATGGGGCCTCCTCCCCATCACCCTCAGCACCGGCCTCCCCACAGGGCTGTGTGCTGACCCCCTTCCTGTTCACCTGCTCACACAGCAAAAGATCTGAGCTGACTGATGGTGAAGTTTGCAGACGATGCAGCTGTAGCTGTCTCTCATCAATTGTTGTTAGCACCGTCATCCAGCAGAATAACTGAACATTTGCCTTGTTTTTCTAAATCAGACCTCTGCACCCAGTTTTTGACCTAATCTCAGTGTATGAGTCTCCTGTTTTCCCTTTTCATAAAACATAAAGTTAAAAAAAAATTAACAGACTAAATTAAGTGCTGGTTTTATATATATATATATATATATATATATATATACACACACATATACATATATACATACATTCATATATCAATAGAGACAGTAGGAAGTGCAGCAGACAGAGGGAGAAGTGTTGACATCTCCGTGGACTTTCATAAATGGACTGGAGTGTTGTGTTTGTAGGTTGGCAGGATGGCATTAACTCTGCTGATGACATCACACACAGCATCAGCAGATAACACCGATAATGGACTCAACATCTTGAGTACAGCGAGCAATAGTGATGTGTCGTTCATGAACGAATCTTTCATGTGACTCGGAAGTACCGAGTCGTCTCAGTGAGTGATTCGTTCATCTTCTGACGTAAACCATGTTGCCTTCAGTGTTTAGAACCGCAGCCTTTTTTACAACACCCACAAGAGGGCTACGGCGCCACCTGCTGTAAAAATGAACGAAATGACTCAAAAAATGATTCGTTCAATTTACTGTCCGAGAGTAAAAGATCCGAGTCAGTAAAAAGAGTCGAACTTCCCAACACTAGTGAGCAAATTTTCCCTCAAAGCAAAATGTCTAGGATTACACCGTCCTCTGTCAACAAGTACAATAAACCTTCCTTCCCCAACTCCTGTTGGCCTGTTTTAAGTAAGCTGTCTGGCTGTGGTGCCCAAAACTCTTGTAGAAGCACTGCATACCAGAAGATGCTCTTGGAGCCATGCTTTGGCAAAAAGCACAATGCCATATTCCTAATAATCCAGTTGTCTTCATCATCACTACACATTCACCCATTTTACTTCCAACTGATCTGAAATAAACCCATGATGATCAAGGGAAAACTGTGGCTTAAACGTCATCCTTCTCACTAGCTTTGCTTTTGGTTTGGCACAGTATTCAGGCTGGTGATGGAAAGTCTCAAAAAGATTTGAAAAGATTAAGAAAAAAAACAAAAACAAACAAGCAATAAAACTCCTGCAAGTGACAGACTGATCAGATCGACCTATGCAATCGAAAAACTGGACTCAAACATTGGACTTTTGAGGAGTGTGTGTCTGCCATTTAGCTTTGTTCTATGTACTTTTGAGGTACATTAAATGCAGCGTGATGTGAAGCTGGATGGGAACAAATGCTGAATAAATCCACTTTGTAATTAGCATTTTCAGCTGTCGGGAGACCGTCTTTAACTTGTTTCCATTTGCATTGAGGCCACATTTATTGACCATCTCCCACAGAAATGCCCTGCAATATGTTTTCTTTGAAAAAAGTGTAAATGAAATGTAGTGGAGTAAAAGTGAACAGCATTTGAATCAAAGGCTATATAAATAAATTTTAAAAAGTATAGAAAATATTCTTTGTTTCAGTTGAGTTGTTCTGTAGATTTTTGTCCCAAAGTAATTATAAAATTTGATAATTATGTCAGCAAATGAAAGAGAATTGGTTAAAACAAAGATTATCAATAAGCATCAGTGAAACCCTGATTATACTCATCCTCTTCATGACTAATTCAATGCTTCTTCCTTTTCTTCTTTTTTTTGTTTTCACAGCCGTTTCCCACAGCACCCAAGCTGCAAGCTGGTCCAAAATGAAATGCTGGATATATGTCAAGGACAAGGGGAGGCTGTCAAAGGTCAAAGCATCCAATGTAATACTCTCTGAGAGAGACTTTTGGAACTAATCAAAAAGTGTGTGTGTTTTTTCTTAAAGATGATCTGCAGACGTTTTCTTTCAGGTTGGGAGTTGCCTAAATGACCTTGGCAATTGTGCTTGACACACACTGGACTCCTCAGCAACTCAGTTCGACTGGAAGATGAAGCAGAATTAATTAATTATACCTCAGAAACGGCCACCGAACATATATCAAAGACCACAATAAAGGTTTCAGAAGAATTCATGGCTAAGGACATATGTAAGTACTTAAAGACTATTTTCATGACAGAACCACAGGGAACCAGCTTTAATTTAGTTATTTTATCTTAGCAAAAAACAGATGACATTTAAAAAATATACAGTTTAAATTCAGTATTCAATGCAGAAGCATGAACATGAAATGAACATGGAAATTCAGCTGGAAAGGCATATTTTACAAATATATTTTATTTATGTTTTGGAACATAAATTTGAATGGAGATCCATTAAAAAATAGGCAAGGCACACTCAGCTGAGTTATAATTTTGGTAAAAAAATCTACATACATACATATATAAATATATATACACACACACACATTCTTAGTAATGATGTGATGAAGAAATATCGTGAGGTATTAAGACCATGTTGTGATCAGAAAGAACTGGTTTGGGGAAAAGAAGTAGCTATAAAAAGGTAATAAAGATTTTATTTTACAATAATTGCATTTAGATAATTTAAATGCAAAATGCTCTGGAAAAAAAAAATCTACATCTTGATCTCTTCCATGTGCAAACAATTTCCTCCTTTCATCCACTACCTCGCTACAACTCTCCTTTGATACTGGCAAAGCTGGTGTTGTGTTCCTGCTCAGTAACAAAGAAATGGCTTGACTGCGCTGACAGGTTGTGAAAATGTCATCAGCATCAGAAATTTCTTAATTTTCTATTTAAAGCCATCAATAATTTCAACAACTTTCTTAACCACTTACACAAGGTCTTTGCAAGTCTACGAAGGCATTTTTAAATGCCTCGTCTGCCTCAATTTGTCTTTGTGCATGTGTTTGTTTGTGGTTGTGTATATAAAATGTGTGAGTGCGCATTCATGAAACAGATGTTTTCTATTGCTAGAAGGAGACAAAGATGTATTCTGAACACTAGAGCAGGAGTGAATAATCTATTTCCAGGGCGACAGCAAGAAAAAAGATCACAGTCAGTATATGAATCAAAGAGAGGTGACTTGTTACTGTTACAATCATAACGGTCGTGGACGTGCCACTGACAAAGAGTGAAATAACCGCTGAACGAAAGCGAGACTTGAGGTGAAACTTCAGGGATCAGTATTGTCTAATTTTGAAATAAATACATTGAGGTATGAGGTATGCAACAGTACGTGGTCCTCACATTTTTATACTTTGAAATAACAAAACACCACTTCCACAGTACCAGCACACATTTCAAGTGTTGTGAGGTTAAATGGCAACATGACGTCTTTGGACTGTCTTGCAGCAATGTAATGCAATGCAAAAATTGACATATACACACAGATTCAATAAATTATTTTAACAGTAAATAAGTCAATGCAGATGTAAGAATAACTGTGATTTGTTTGTATTTTCATTTTCCATGTCAGACCAACGTATTTTGAATTGAAGTTGGATGGAATGATTTATCCTCTTCTCTTACCAAAGCACATTCAAACTAAAATGTAAAAGTAAAAATGTACAAAAACCTGACAAAATAGCAAATGCAAATACAAGTCAAATATGAGTTATAATAAGTAGAACGTTGGGTAATGGAACATTATTCCACCAAAAATTCCACCTAAAGACAATTTGAGGAATGCACAGTATCCCAGATGAATGATGGGATCTGTGTGAACTGGAATTAACTGGAATATACAAGGAGTGAATGGTATTGAATTGAAGTGGACTGCACTGTACTCGTTTGGTTTCAGTGTACCAAAACACCCTGACATGTCATTGGTTTGCATTGGCACTATACAAATAAACTTAACTGAATTGAAAAAAAGCACACGGAAGAACAGAGAGATCTATATAATATTCTAGTGACACAAAGCATATAAAAGCCTGTTAAATACAGGAAGCATCAAGAGCTCAGCAGCACATCTGACAGATGGCTGCTACCAATAAACTAAGTAAATCAGGAGAAGAAAGTGGAGCAATTATATAATTAAATTGAATAATCAAATTAAATTAATAGATTAATTGTCAATCGGAGTCATAAATCATAAATTATTCAAATGAGGAGGCTTGCACGTGCATTTCACATGCGCATGCAAAAGAACCGGAGCAGGTCTGGGAACAGTCGGGGCTGACCGATTATTTTAGGGTGCTTGGGATGGTTGTTTACTTGATGGAAGCATATTTCCAGGACATTAGCTTGTATAAATACGGTAGGTTTTACAACAGACTGGCGGAGGTTTGTTATGAAATTTGTAGGCCCTAATATAGAGCCGAGCTATAGGTTCCAGGATCTCTTTGGTTGTAAGAGTCCAGACAGGGAAGCAGTACGACTGAGATGACAGTATTATGGCAGGACTTTGAAACAGAAAGGGCCAAATTTGATTTTAGAGTAAACATACATTTTCTGTTTCAGCTTAGAACATAAGTTTTTCACGTGGTCATGATTGATTTTCCCCCTTGGGGATTGATAAAGTATATCTTATCTTAACTTACGATAGGTCAAATGAGAATCCAAAATAATTCCAGGTATTTATATAACATAAATAACATAACATAACTGTGGCGGCGGGGTGTGGTTCAGCTCAGCTGCAGAGAGGAGGTGATTCAGTGGCTCTGGGGGCGGCACCAGCAGGAGACAGAGGACGCACCTGGGCCCCATTTACAATCACTCTCCGTCCCCTATAGGGACGGCCCAGCGGCAGGAGGGGAGAGCAAGACCTGGACGTCCTCTTGTGTGTGTGAGCGTGTGCGCTGGAAAGCGCTATTACTAAAACAATCAATAAACGACAGTGTAAGACGAAGCTCAGATGTGTCTTCAAAAGTTTCAGCTTTGAGGAGGGGAAGGGGGGGGGGGGGGGGGGGGGGGGGGGGGGGGGG
>JBAMYA010043255.1:0-13586 GCA_037176975.1 Arrhamphus sclerolepis
CTCTGACATTTATAGAAATAGATTATTATTTTACTCAAATGTGACCGAAACCTTTATCTACCTAAACTACAGAAGGTGGCATGACCTTCTTTTTCTTTTTCACAAGTGTAATTCATTGTATTTTATTAAGAAATCTTGAACCCGTTTGCATTGTTGAAGTTACTGTATGACACTGTTAATACAAACTTAACCCGATCTGCATCCTTTTCAAATTATGAGCCCCTTATCCTTTCAGTGGACATACACCACTCATTTCTAAAAAATGCTTTTATTATGAAATATTTGCAGGAAGCTCTTAGGGGGAAACTCATTAACTTGCAAAGTTCAAGTTAGCGCTCAAGAATATGCAGGGGGTCCAGGACCCCAAAAAGGTTGAGAACCACTGTGTTAGAGCATGTTTTTAATGGGAGCTCTGCTTGGACAGGAAGGTGTGGGCATTAACATTACTAACATGGTAGAAACATGCCAAACTTACCTGTCATCAACCACGCGAGGTTGCAGTTGACCTTGTACTCTTACTTTCAGTGCATCAGGGAGACCACCCTCTAATCTCCCGCCCCCCTCTTCATCACTCTATTATGGGCCAGAAGATCAGCGTTCCCACTCCCGAGCCCTTCCAGAGCTTCCGCTTCTCCGCTTTCAAACGCGGCTCATCCAGGCCATCATTCTGTCGGAGCGGCATTTTTACCACACTGATGCAGCTTCCCGTCAGCAAGCGCGGTGATGTCACATCTCTCATCAGCAGCTGCATCTCTACAGCCTCGGCCAGAGCCCAGGAGTACCTCGCATTCAGAGATCCAGAGGGCAAACTCCAGCCAAGTCCCCGGGTGTTAACTCAGGTAGCATACGTGGATCCCCAACATGGTTTCCAGGGCAGTCAGCCTCTACTCGGTCATTAAGCATCTCCTCCTCCCGCAGGTCTTCCTGATGACTTGCATATCTCAGAGCGTCAGGGTCGAGGTCACAGACACCTTCACCTGCACAGCCATGACACCCGAGCAGCGCGTACTCCTGGGCGCTGACTGGGTTTGGGCCGTGCTGGAGCAGCCCACCAAGAGCCCGAAGAGCCAGATCGCCGTGCAGGTCCTGCACCTTCCTGAGTGGGAGGAAGCTGAGGAGGGCGAGGCCACCGCGGAGGCCTGCAGCGAATCTGTGCGGATGGCAACGATGGAGTCCAGCGACAAGAACATGTGCGAGAGGATGGTGGACTTCTGCTCCTCCATCGGCAAGGACTGCTACGCCCTCTTTTTATTCTTTGGGAGGAAAGATGACAGGAAAAATATCTACGGTGTCCTCAGCAACAACTTTGAGGCAGCAATTGGAAAATGTGACAAGATAGATAGAGCTTTGATAGAGAACTTCTTCAAGGGTTTGAGGTATTTCTGCACACCCTCTGGAATGATGCAAGCCATCGCAAGCAAAGAAATGGGCGACCCCCTCACACTCATGATTAAATTCAGCTGATGCAGCTGTCAAATACATATAACAACCACATAGTAGCTACACCAGTGGTGATAGAAATAGTAGGAATACTGAGTTAAAAGAAACGTCTTACTTTCAGTTTATTCCAACCAACGGTGCTCAGGATTCACAAACGTTTTTACTGACGTTCACTAGAAGATATTTCTGACATTTACATGCACCACTGCTTTCCTAGAACCCAATGAGGTAAATCAGGGGCGTCAAACTCTATTTCATTCTGGGCCACATCGTCACCATGGTTACCTTAAAGGGCCAGCTATTCTTTATCTTCTCAACCATCTCTGTTGTCAGATTTCCCGCTTAAAATAAGAGATTTTTTAAAAAGAAAAGCTTTTGCACTGAAATCACACATTTTTCTTGTGTAATTGTTGTGTTAAAATGGTCTGAAATCTTAAAAATCTAAAGCTAAAATCTTAAGAAATTTAAGAAAATTCTAACTTTTTTTTAAGAAGCTTATTTTTTTGTAAAATTGCACTTTTTTTTTTTTTTTAACACCCACAACTTTTTATTGTGAAATCACAAATGTCACAAACCGTGACCTTTTTTGACTTAAATGTACATTTTTTCTTTATTTATCAACTTCTTGCAACATTTTGACTCTTAAAATGCGAACATAAAACTGCAGCATGCATCTTTAGAGATGAGAGTATTTTTCGTGTCGCAGCTGGAGAACTAGAGAGGCCCAAATCATCAACTGTAATTTAAAAAAAAAAAGTTTATTTAAAAGCATGAAGGCTTGTGAAAAATAAAACCAATATCAACCTGCAGGCAAAGGAGGAGACGACTCCTTTGGTTATGACATGATCTCTGTTTGTCCACAAGTCTGTCGGTTATACGACCCAACTTCAGAGTTGATGTGTGAACTTGATGAGCATTTTCATAAATTATGGAATTATTTCTTATGTAATAGAGCGGGAATCTTATTTTTGTGAATTCAGATCTGATACAGCGGTTAAAGGACTGACAGAGCTGGATAAGCTGAAACCAAGTGGGTGGGTCATTTCCACAGTTTTCAGTCAGCTTTCTGCTTTCAGAGGGACAAAGATGGTCTCAAATAAACCACTAAATCTAAAGTTTTCTGTGTTTACACATTTAGATAACAAATGTTCTGAGATAAACATTAAAAACGTCCATCTGGAGACTTTTATTAGAGCAGAGAGTGAATGATTTGCCATTCTTTCTGCCAATCAAGCAGACTTTCTTCTTGCTTCATGTGTTCACGTGTTGTTGTGAGCAAGCAGGTAGATGTCAGGGGTGAGACCAGGGGTGAGACCAGGGGTGAGACCAGGGGTGAGAGCAGAGAGCTGCATCGCTAGAGCTAGAAGCTCAGGAGAATACACTACAAACCAGTGTTGGTCATACAAGAGAGTCTGGATTTGAGACAGCAGCAGCCCAGAAAAGACTGGATGCTGGAAGAAGTAAGAAGTAAGTATTAACACTGGTGTGTGCTGAATGAATAGAAGTCTGAAAAGATTTGCAATCTTATAAATATTTCTTTTTAAGAACTATTTATTTTATTTTAACAACAAAAAAAAAATTAATAATTTTTGGACAAAAAGTTGCAATCTTTAAAAAAAATATACAATTTAATATCAAAAATAAAAGTCCCAATTTTGTAAAATTTGTGCTTTTACAACAAAAAGTCTCAATCTTGAAGAAAAAAACAAAACAAAAAGTTGTTATTTTTAGGATAAAAGTCAGGATTTTCTTAAATATGCAATTTTGCAAGAAAGATTTACTATTTTAGGAGACAAAGTCTCAATTTTTATGATTAAAAAAAAGTCAAAAATTTGAGGATTTGAGATTTTATGACAAAAAAAAAATCACTTCTTGTTCATGACAATATATCAAAATTCACCATTTTACAACTAAAGAATTGTGATTTAAGAACAAAAGGTTGCAATTTTGTGAAATTTGTGATTTTACAATAAAATCTTGATCTTGAAAAATCTGTATTTTTAAATGTCAGAATTTTCTTAAATCTGCAATTTTGCAAAAAAAAAAAAAAAAAGAAGTAAATTATATTGTAGGTCATTACAATTTTATGATGAAAAATCTCAATTTTGGGGTGAGATTTGAGATTTCATGACAAAAAGTTGTGATATTTCTAAATTTAGCATTTTACAACAGAAAATCAGTGATTTATGAACAAAAAGTTGTAGTTTGAAAGCGTATTTTAACATAGCAGTTGAACCTTTGGCACCAAGTCAGCAAACTTTAGGAAACCAGAAGAAAAACAACAAAAGGACCAATTATTAATCAAGATTTTTAAATTGGCGCATGCTGAAGGAATACGAGTGTACGTTTACTGTCAGATCGTCATCATTGACCAAGTCCAGGAACTCTGACATCACAGCTGGTTGTGAAAAACAAGCAACAAGCAGCCCTTTGATGGTAACCATGGTGATGATGTGGCCCAAGACGAAAAAGCCCCCAGTGTCGTCATACCCATATCCTACCGTAGTTAGCTGGTAGTGCACGTTCATACGTTGTGGAGATGTGGTTTTTGATGGAGAACAGAAGATCATCACTTTAGTTGCATATTTTCACTCTAGCAAATGCTGCAAGCATCACAGACTCCAGAAACCAGAAAGGGATTACTGCCACAGAGTACTTTATTTATCAGTTGTAAATATTACAGTCTGTATATAAAAACAACAAAGACTTTATATAAAAAAATTTAAAAAAAAACATGAAAAAATCTCCCTAACATGCTATAAACATTTGGACCATCATCTGGATGTTCTGACTTCTGGCTCAGGTGTAACTGACGGCAATAACGTGATTTCAAGCGCAGAGCAGAGAAAAATCACACGATTTCTTTCCCAGAAAAGTCAAGACGGCGAATAAGGAAAAGCAGGATCCGAAACCGACTGCCAGCTTTAAGAAGAAAAACTAAGTCTGTGTCTTCCATTAATGCTGCTGTAAGCTTTTTATGAGAAAATGTTCTGTACTGTTGGTGCTGCACTCAGATATTTTACAGCCTAAAATATCTGAGCGCAGCAGCAACAACACAGATTAAAATAACATTTCATCCAGACATTAAAAACCAATAAAGAGATTCACCAGATTACTCTTAAAAGGGACATACAGTGTTACAAAATAATACACTTTTTGTAGGTACAGGAAACGCTGTTATGATGATGATTCATTAAAAAAAACCAAATCTAATCACTCCACCTCCTAAAACCATCTGCTTTGAACACAACGTTATAGGCGTGTTTGGAAAGGGGACTGTTGTACTGCACCCCAAAAACATGGCATGAAGGCCACAAGGCACTGACTTTGAAGGATAAAAAACAACAAACAAAATATTACAAGGGCAGAATACGTCTCATCCAAACCTTCACGAGAAGAACAGCTGTCATCTTCAAACAGTGATCACACTGAGATACATTCTTTTGTTACAAGCTTATATGTCTAGAAAACAAGTCAAACTTAAGTTTTGCAAATTGGAACTTGAGTTTGATTTTCCATGTTTCCATTAAATGTGTGAATGAGAACAGAGATGGACTCGAATGTTTTTTGTTTTTATGTGAAACTGCTCCTCTTGTGTGCTTTTGTCGTCTTGTGGTCGTCAAACTGTAGAAAGTTAGTCTGAAAGTTGAAGTGTGCAGCTCCATGACTGATGTACAGATTTATGATCAATCTGTGTCATACTGGACAAGTTATATGAAATAAAACCCATGTACAGAGTGGGCCTAACCTTCTAGATGTGTAGCTAATGTCAAACTGCATGAAACTGAAAAATGTATTTTTGTTTCATAAAGATTGCTCCATGTCAACTTCTCAGTGTAAAACAGATATAAACGGTTGCTTAGTTACAGCCACTGTAAGATTAAGGTTGAATTTGATTGGATGTTCACATCAAATACACTATCATACCATTTTAAAGTCACTATGTAGTAATGCCACTGCTGACCACATGGGGGCAGCATATCACAAGAAAGCTCATGTGTCAGACCGTGCACGTGGGACAAAGTGGTATCTACTCATTAGCATGGTAGCGTCAGCAGCTCTTTTGGATCTGTCAGGCCCATAGATGGGACAAGGACTAGACAAACCCCCTGCTGCTTGGTCTGCCGCTCACAGGATTAGACCCTCTGCAAACAAGCACCCTGCTGCTAAGCTAAACTTTTTTCTTCCCTGAACTCTTCCAGGCCAAGCTATAGCTAGTCAAAAAAATAAATAAATGAATGTAATGGCACGGCCAACAACCCTCTAAAGAAACAACAACAAAACATTCTCTGTAAAATATAAGTGACAGTTATGTCTTTATTCACAGCTCAGAAGCTGTGACGGTGCCATGTGCTAAGTAGCTGAAGTTGATTGACAGCTATGCAGACCATCACTCAAAAGTCCACACCGTAATTATAAATCCTGTTGGTTTTGGGGACTGAAAGTGTTTTGTGCCAGGCCGTTTGTTTATTTCTGGTGAAAAGTTAAGACATTTTAACGTGCAGGTCAATGGGGTTCCGTGGCGTACCGGCTAGAGAACTGGGCTGGCAACCGAAGGGTTGCCTCAATCCCTGGCCGGTACCAATGACGTGGGCGGGGCGAGTGCCTGAACAAGCGCTTCCCTACGTCCACATCCATGGATGAGGTGCCCCTGAGCAAGGCACCTGAAACCCCCACCCACTCCGTCGGCGCCGCACCACGGTCAACCCAGATGGGTCAGATTCAGAGGCAGAGTTTCCCCACGGGGATAAAAAAAATAAATAAATATGAAGATTGACTCGCTTTTGGAGCCAGCCTCCTGTGGTAAGTTGGGATGTGCCCTCTGGTGGTCAAAAGTGGTATTGCTACACAGAGCGGTTTTACAGGTTCCAAAAATAAAAAGAAAAGGGGAGGAAGTGCCTGAAGAATTTTGTTCATTATTACAGATGTATGGTCTGGTCAACTTCTGATATAACAAAGATGCAGCTTGGATCCACTGAGACATTTGTCGGACAGAAGCACCTGAAACTCTTAAATTAATGACTCCATCATGAAGTTGGGTTGGATGTTACCTGCTAATGAGCAAGTCTCCCCAATATCTGAAGCACATCTGTGTCAGAGCAGCATGTACTTACACATCTGAGAAGGAGGGTGGAGAAGCTGCAGTTTTGCAACAAGTTACTTCAAGTAAACTACCAAAGATATACGGTATGATAATACTGCACATGAATATCTAACGTAAAGACAGAGTTAAAAAAAGTTACATTCATTTTATAAATCGCTCCAAGGACGTCTTTAATGTCTAAAATAAAAACATGAACTACTTCAACCGTAAACTGGAATTCACACTGTGCTGGAAACATCAGTAGCATTCATTGTGACTCAGGAATGTTTTCAGAAAAAGACAATTAAAAGGCCAAGGTCATCATAGTTCATCCTTGAGGTCAGTGTTTTTCTTCTCACTCTTATCCAGGCAAGTGCACACAGCAGTGTGGTCATCCGGCTGAGGTACCAGCTCCATGTCTACGTGTCGTGTTGGCCGCTCCGTCTGTCGTTCGGAGTACTCGTGCAGTACTCTGTAGTAGTAGCAGTACAACCTGCTGGGCTGCAGCAGCTCTCTAGCCGCCGTTTGTCCGGCCCTGGCCATCTCTTGCGCTTCAGCATCGTTTTCTTTGGCCCATTTGATTTTCTCCAAAAGGTCCGACAGGTTTCTCTTCACAGAAACGTAGTGAGTTCCCGCCTTCAGACGACTGTAGAAGTGTTCGTAATACGGAGAGTCCTGCTTCAGAACCAGACTGTTCCCCAGCATCAGGTACGGAAACCGGTACGCTGCAACTGTCCCGTCCACGTTCACCTGGTACTTGTGCTGCAAGAGAGGGACAAAGTGGGACAATTCCTGATATCAAGTCTTATTATTAGTCATATGTGGAACTCAGCGGCCACCTTATTAGGTTCACCTGTTCAACTGTTAACACAAATGGCTCAGCCAATCACATGGCAGCAACTCAATGCATTTAGGCATGTAGGTGTGATCTTTAAAGAACGAGTCAGCGTTCATTCAGACGGTCGGGTCAACAGCATGAAAGCATGTATCCATGGTGATGAAGAATCAAAAAAATATCCTACTCTTTAAATTGATGTGGATTAATGAAGAATACAGCCGTTAAACAAAAGCAGCAAGAGAGGTATGATAACATTTTACATTGAGACAAATTTCCTCACCTTAAAGAAGTCAAAGAATCCAACAAGTGGAGCCTTGCCCAGGTGTTTCTCCCGGTCTCTGAAGAAGAACCACGCTGTGATGCCTGCGTCCAGCAGCTCCGGGTTCGTCTTGGACAGCAAGACCATCTGAAGGCGCTCCTCGCGGCTGTCCCGACCACGGAAAAACGCTTGCTCCGTTTTATTAGCCCAAGGAGGCCCTGGCAGAAGGTAGTCCAGAAATGAGCGTGAACACACTTTTAAAGGCATCAGATTTACAGAAGCTAGATCTAAAGAGAATATGAGTATATGTAGACGTTAGGGCGAAACAGGCAATCGAATGTTATATAATACAGAATAATGTACTTCAAAATATTCAAAAAGTCTTTAAAAGTCTTTATGAGGACTGAAATGGTTTAGATAGCTATGTATACATTAGAAGTTAACATTAAAATTTTGTGTGTGTTTCTGATCTGTGCAGATCCTACTGAACAAATAATGCGCTATCAATATATATTTTTCTATTGGTCATTAATTTAAGAGGCTTTTCTTTTTTTTTTTTTTGCTTTGCAGGACCATGCAATTTAAATCGAGCTGCATGTTAAATCTCAAGTGAAACAGTGTCACACACCAAATCACGTTAGCTACGTTAGCATCAAGTTACAGCAGAACAAACAAACGTCCCGTAAGGTTCAATAAGCAATAAAAAGTGCAGCTGCACGCTGACGCATGGCAGAGATGCATCTGACTGCTGCAGAAAAACAAGTGTTAATTACCTGTGTTTCCTTGGACAGACAGCAGGTCGTTAGTGACGCCTCTCAGGGTCTCCAGACTGGAGTGCGTGACCTCGTAGGTTGGGAGGACGATGTCCCTCGTATCTGTGGAGCCACACCACGACAAGACTGGAACGGCGCCCTCTGTCCTCGTCTCTAACGGCCAGTCACCCACATTGATGAAAAACTCCACATCAGGGACCCTCACCTTAAGCAGCAGAGAAACAAGACGTTAGCAAATACGCAGCCTGGTGGCAAAAACTGTATGAAAATAGCAGACTGACGGCCTCACCTTCCTCGTCAGAGACAGCAGCATTTCATCAGAGAACATCTTAAAGTCGGTGTATTTTCCCAACGTGCGCCGGTACACCTGGTTATCAATGATGGCGTAGTGAACGAGACCTCCTCTGTTGGTAAACCTGCGAGGGACTTCCTCTCTGAGGAGCTGCAAGTCCACGGAGGGAAAAGGTTTGAAGTCTGCCAGAATCTGAGGTTCATCAGTGGGACACTGCATGACGTTCTTCCAGGTGGAGGCGTCGGGCTCAGGACAGTCACAGTATTCATGGTAAACCGGGCCTGAGGATTGATAAACACGATGAAGGAGGAGTGAAGTCCATCTGCTTTTATACAAAAATCTAGCTTTCTAGTCACTTTGGTGTTCTTACATTGACATCCTCTCAAGTTAAAGTAGAACACCACTTCCAAAAAATAAAAACAGCTAGAACACTGTTTAAACTGTAAATAAAAAGCAAAATGAAATGATTTGCAGATCTCATGAAAACTCATTTACTTCCTAATAGAATTTCATGGAAAATATCAGCTCATTTTGACTTTGAGAGCAGCAACATCTCTAAAAAGTTAAGACAGGGTGATGTTCATCATGGTGTAGCATCTCCTCTTCTTCTAGCAGTTGTCTGGAAACATCTGGGAAGCGAGGAGATCAGCTGCTGGACGGATTTTTTTTATAAATGTCTCTTCATTGTCTGATGCAGGACTCTAGCTGCTCAACAGTCCTGGACCTTTGTTTCTGGACTTTTAGTTTTATGATGCTCCAAGTGTTTTCTATTAGTGAAAGTTCTGGACTGCAGGCAGACCAGTTCAGCATCTGGACTCTTCTCCTGTGAAGCCATGCTGCTGTGATGGATGCAGTATGTGGTTTAACATTGTCTTGCTGAAATATGCAAAGCCTTCCCTGAAAGAGACGTTGTCTGGAGGTGAGCAGATGTTGCTCTAAAACCTTTAGGCGCTCTTCAGCATTGGTGGAGCCTTTCCAGATGTGGAAGCTAAAGAAACCATAGACACTAATACAACCTCATACATCAAAGATGCTTTTGATCCGTCTGCTGATGACAAGCTGGATGCTTCCTCTCCTCTTTAGGCATTAATGGTTTCAGCTCTAGCGTGGCCATCAGCACTGATCCCTTTTCTAAATGACAGAAATGCAGTCTGGGATTTCTCAAAGTTCAGCATGTCAACAGTCTACCCTGTTTTGTCCTTCCACTCATGCTGAATCAGTGCCTTCCATCTTCTCTGTGCATCACATCAGCCATTAAAAGACAGATGTGCAGCATCTTTGCTTTGGCTCCGTTATTTACACTGTGCAGCATCACATTAGTACATCATGGTTGTTGAAAACGACATAAAATGAATCATCTGTACCACTTGTTTTAGTTCCTTACTTCCTCAACCGAAGTGGTTGCGTCTGCAAAAAAGTGCAATGGGATACTGCCACCGAGTGGATGAAAATGGCACCATTTCACAGTGCTCCGTAGCGTCTATTGTTCCACATTTTTTAGATGGACCATGTTGCAGATTGGTGAATCTCTGCCCATCTTTACATCCAAGAGGCTCTGTTTCTCTGAAATGCTCCTTTTCTAAAGTTCTTTTTATGTTCCTCTGAGAATAAAATGCATTTGAGATTTGCAAATCATCCTGTTTTTATTGTACGTTTGTAAATTCTGTGAGCTTTTGCTTATGCCACGTCTCCATAGTTGTAGTTTGTTGCCTGAACTTCTCCTCAAAGGTTTTTTAATCACACCACCATCCCAATAACCAGTTTATGATGGATACAAATGAAACAGCTTTGTAGAAACTTGTAGTTACAAAGAATAACAGGATCATTATGAACTGAAATATCATGGAAACTGTGGTGTCATCTTAAATAATTAAAACCTAAAATTTCATTGAGATATTAATTCTCTCATATCTTCATTATACTTGAGCAGGTGAACTAGAATCTTCTGTGAAGGTTTGAGTATGTCAGAATCTTCCATCTAAACTGTCCAATATTAAAAAAGAGGTTAAGACGTTTTGTGCTATTTAGTATCTGCTGCTGGTACATTAGCACTTTGGCATTTACCTGTCACACTGGGATGTTTGCCCTGAGCGAGACTGGCCAGCTTCTCACTCACTCCTTTGTGCAGAGCACCTGGTATCTGAAGCAGAGAGAAGGAAAGGTTGGCGGGAAAAGGGTTTTATAGATGGAAATAGTCATGTGTAATCTTTAGGGCCTTTTCAAATCAAGTTTTTTTTCTTTGACGGTATTTTTGAGACATTTCTTTCAAGATCTTATCGAACCACTTTGTGAAACAGCCGATCTTAGTGTGACAATGCTGATGAACAGTTCTAAATGCCATCGCATTTATTTAATTAAAGTAAAGTAAAGCAAGTTTTGGCCTTCATTTGTTTAAATGGGAACTTAGTTTTAGATTCTGCAAGTCGTGCACCCTTTAAATAAAGCTTCCAAGGAGACTCATCACATTATAGCCTCAAGTTAACATTTTAAGAACAAATGCTCTCTTTCAGAGAATGATCTTTTTCATGTGTTTGAAAATGTTCTGAATAAGACCACTTGCTTAAATAAAACAAAAGTCTGAGATGACTATGCTAATGTGAGGAGCAGAGGTGGCACCATGCACAAATAATGAATTAAGGCGTTGCTGATAAAGTTAGTCTAGTCTACGTGGAACATCCAGTGCCCCAAAAAGCTAGTGACTTCCAACAGATGTATCCCTGCAGATATCCAGCTTCTGTTGTATTATCCTCATCAATTTTTGTCAGGAAAGAGAGAAGAAAAAATATCCAAGACTCTTTTTGAGCCTCCAGGCTTGTTCTGCTTGTAATAACCACTGAGGCCCATCGTTTAAAACTGCCAACTGCTCAGTTCAGTCTCAGTCCGTGGAGACGGCAGCTATAAAGGAGGTGGACGAGACGAGCCATTTTAATTAAATGTGAAAACCTGAATTCAGTAAATTAAAATTAAAATAAATTTCAGTAAAACATTATAATTTACTTTGCATAGTATTATTTATTAAAAAGCCATTTGATTGTACATGACCATCTATGCATTTTCTGTTTTATTTTCTCATACTTTTTTTCGTAAATTGTTTTTGCATCTTTCTGTTGTAGGACATTGTTTCCCTAAAACCATCCATCCCATCATCCATGAGTCCCACATCTCTTAATTAAAAGCGAGCGATCTGATTTCAGTGCATCCTGCAGACGTTTACACCTGAAGCCTGTGGTTTACAAATCTGATGGGCTCGTGCATCCTGGTTCTGGCCGGGTATAATCAGAACCATGAAAGGAAACAGGAAGCCAGGAATTATGCCAGGGTTTTCCCAGCACTAGCTCTGGGCTATAAATCTGTTGCTGAATGTTACATATGAGACATATGGGGGTTGGTTATGTGATTGCTTATTGAGCAGGAAGATCATCATGGGAGAAGCAACAAAAAACAAACTGACTAATAGGAAATGCACGATTTAGAGCTTTAGGAGCTTAACCTGTATGGACCAGTACAACTGCATCTTTGAGTTAGTTTTGCTATCTAGAAATTCAAGCAGTTGCAGACTCCATCATCTCTTTAAAGTACTCATGACTTGTTGGATAAGTAAAGACCCATTTATGAAAGACTGTATTACAGTCCGAGAGCATTCAGTTACCTTAAAAATTTCCTTTATGTTGCTAAGCATGAAGACCAACATCAGGTCTTCTTTGTCCTTTGAGAAAGCCTTGCTGTGTAGAATTGCTCGGGAGAACGACTTCTTCACTGCCAGCCTGTTCTCCATCTACAGACAACAGAACCTCTATTAAATGACCAAATTACAGATTACAATACAGCAGAGCTGTTCCCTTCTTCCCTTTCCATTATCAACACTTGCGTTCCTTCTAAGTTAATTCTAAAAATGCATTTTCCAGGTAAGCTCTCACCTCCTTGTCCACTTTTATTTGTTGTGGGTCGGCTGCCAGAGACATGAATGAAAGCAGCCTGCGAAGCTCTTCTCTGCTGTTCTGCGGCAGCAGCTTCAAGCACAGCTGCAAAGCCTCCAGAGCTTTGTCTAACTTGGCACTCACTTGGAAAAGAGATGCACGCAGAGAAACGGAAAGGTGAGCCAGACGAGAAAGATGCTCTTTCACAGCCACAGCGTGTGAGGTTTTTACCCAGCAGGCCAGTGACGGCCGTGTAGATGTCAGTCATGTGCTGTGGCAGAAGAGGGCGTCTGTGTGTGTTGCTGTAGTGTCTAACCAGAGTTCCATACAGCAGCAGCTTACACTGGACCAAGTCACACTGAGGGGGACCAGCCTGCTCACTGCTGTTCAGACCTGCAGGGGGCACATTTAGCATTTTAAAATTATAGCATTAACAGAGTTTGCATGCACCGCATGCTGCAACTGTAGCACAGCGTCAAAAGCTTATTCAAGCTAATCATAATGAAAGCATATTTATTGTGTTTTAGCAGTGTGAACACTGGATTCTCACACTAAAGTACTTGCCTCCATCTTGGCTGCTGTTGCCCACTGGTTTCTGGTCACAGCTCTCTTTATCTCGAGGGAAACAGTGATGCAGCTCCCTGCTAAACTCCATCACCGGCTGGTCAGGGAGGAAGTCCAGGCAGTCCAGAGCTGCACAGAGCCACTCATCTTCCCTAAAAAACAGGAAAACAAAAAAACAAAACAAGTACACACACTGATATTTTTTCTCGGGTTGACAATTTTCTAAAATCTCAATCAAATGTCAAGCAAACATCTGTTTTGCAATTAACACAGCTGTCATTTTCAGCTCTTTACGGCACTTTTCATAGCAGCTGGATTGATGAGGTGGAGACAATCCATTCAGTATACAGTGGGGAAAACAAGTATTTGATCCCTTGCTGATTTTGTTGGTTTGGCCACTAATAAAGACTCGATCAGTCT
>JBAMYA010043256.1:0-13586 GCA_037176975.1 Arrhamphus sclerolepis
CAGACTTCTGCAATCATCTGAGACATCTCTGCTGGGACTTCACTTCCTCTCAAATAAGCCGTTCTCCTGAAACGGCCACAAGCAGGCATGCACAATGATCTACACCTGGATCCAGAGAGGCAGCCCTCCTCATTTGCATTATGAGGCAAAAATGCATACGGTGAAGGAAAAAGAGGAGAGGGAATGTAAAAACAACAGAAAAAAAACCACCAACAACAGATGCTTGTATAAGGAAAAACAATTTTATTTATTTTTTTGATGAAAATGCATGTACAAGGAACAGGAAAAACAACATATATACATATATATATTAGTTGAAAATGCATGTATAATGAAAAGGAAAAAGCAAAATATATATATTTTCTGACGAAAGTGAATGTATAAGGAAAAGGAAAAACAAAAAAATTTTTTTGATGAAAATGCATGTAGGCTATAATGAAAACGAAAAAACATACTTTTTTTTATGACAGGTCATGTATAAGGAAAAGGAAAAACAAAAAATACATATTTCTGCTTTTATTTTTAATTATGTCAGTTTGGTCCTCCATATAAAAAATAAATACAATAAACAAAAATAAATGTTTGCCGGGAAATTCCGGGACCAGTGACCATGACGTCACTTCCTTTGCCCCGTAATCAACTGTTGCCAATGTTGCCAACTTAGTGACTCTGTCACTATATTCAGCGAGTTTTCAGACCCCCTTAGTGGCAAAATGGGACACCTTGCAATGACATGCAGATGTAAGGATATGGACTGTCGTTACTGTGGGAAACGGGGACACTTAGAACAAGTATGAATGCAGGAAAAGCAACCTCAAAAATGAAAGTAATGCAGAGAAAATGTTTGGAAACAAACAAGACTCCAGAAAAGAAAAGAAGAAACGACCACATTCACACGGTGAGACGACAAGACAAACTGTCTAGACAATCAGATGAAGACACAGAGGTGAAGGTACATACACTGAAAATACATAAAGTTAATGCAGAAGATGAGGGTTATTGGACAAGACCCCTGTTAGAAGGACACCCAGTAGATATGCAGATGGATGCTTTGGATCCCATATCAATCATCTCAGAAAAGACGTATGAGAGCCACCTACGACATTTGTCCTGCAACCTTCAGATATGAAATTTAGCACCTACCTCGGGGAACCAGTGCCCATGGCTGGCATAACTGATGTCACTGTTGAGAGCAACAATCAGGTGTGAAAACGTACTGTCTATGTGGCTAAAGGTAATGGTCCTGCCATCATAGGTCGAGTCTGGTTAGAGAATTTGAAACTAAATTGGCAGACTGTGAAGATGCTGTCACCCACTTCCAGTGAGTTAACAGCTGATTTGCAGAAACATTGTGACGTTTTCAAAATGAGCTAGACGTTATGAGAGACATCACCGTGAAGCTTAGCCTTAAGCCCGATAGTAGGCCAAAACTTTTAAAGGCCAGATCTGTGCCATATGCAATACGCTCTGAAGTTGATGCTGAACTTGACTCTCTGCTCTCAAGTGGTGTCCTTGAACGTGTGACTATTAGTGTTCCCATGCCAAAGAAGAATGGTGACATCCTAATCTGTGGAGATTTCAAGGTGACGCTGAATCCTGTACTAGCTCCTGAACGATATCCTCTCCCTCACATAGATGATCTGTTTGCAGGACTCACGGGGAAAAGTTCAGCAAAATAGATCTGAATCAGGCCTATTTGCAGATGTTTGTCGAGGAAGAGTCAGGAGAACTCCTCACCATAACCACACAAAAGGGTCTGTTCAGATACTGTCGGCTTCCTTTCAGAATCACATCAGCCCCTGCCCATTTTCAGTGCGCCATGGATCAGATCCTGAGTGGTCTCCCTGCAGTGCAATGGTACCTAGATGATATACTGTGCACTGGAGCCACCTGCGTAATCTGGACACAGTCCTTCAACGGCTACAAGACGACGGACTTAGAGTCCACAAGGACAAGTGCAAGTTTTTCAAGCCATCGGTTGAATATCTGGGGCATGTTACTGACGCAAGCAGATTGCATACAGCCCCATCCAAGAGCCGTGCCATTGCAGACGCTCCACCACCACAAAGTGTGAGTCAGTTACATTCTTTTCTTGGATTACTAAACTACTAATGGCCAGTTTATACCCAATTTAGCATCTGTGTTGAAGCCATTACACAGCCTACTCTGTAAAGGAAAATCCTGGAACTGAAATGAAGTCTGTCAGGAGGTTTTCCAGAAGGCCAAGGACACCCTGTTCAAGTCTGGAGTGCTGACACATTTTGACCCCTCTCTTCCTATACAGTTAGCTTGCGATGCTTCTTCCTATGGAGTGGGAGCTGTGATTTCTCACATATTGCCGAGCGGAGAAGAATGGCCTATTGCATTTGCTTCACGAACATTGAATAAATTAGAGTCCAATTATGCACAGATAGAGAGGGAAGCATTGTATTTGGAATTCGTCGTTTTCACCAGTACCTGCATGGACAGCATTTCTCCCTTCTTACCGATCATAGACCTCTCACTACCATCCTGGGACCGCACTCAGGCATACCATCGCTGGCGGCGAACCGCATGCGGAGGTGGGCTATGCTGTTACCAGCCCACCCTCACAATATCAAGTATCGCAAGGCAGACCGACATCAAAATGCGGACGGGTTGTCCAGGCTTCCCCTACCCATTGCCAAGCCAGAGACAAACAGTGCAGACATTTTCTACTTCAGCCAGGTATAGAGTGCACCTGTCACCACAGCCCAGGTGAAGAGAGCAACTTGCACTGAAACTTAGTTCCTTTTTTTTTAACTTGTCCGTCAAAATGACGGACAATGAAAATATCTCGCGCAACCTCTGGTCCTGCACGTAGCAGGTATTATCAAAAATTAGAAAAACATATTGGATACGATCCATACACACTGAGAAAATGCCATTTTTCATACTTGTTGTCAGACTTGCCTGGTGTGGAGGCCGTCGACATTACAAATTACCTCATCTTCCAGATCTAGTACACCGCTAGCCAAATGAAGGCGTACAAGAGTCTGGAGGCATATAACTACTTTGTGTGTGGTTGGGTCAGCACTGAATGGCTGCCATCTTGTTTTTGCCCGAGTAAGTAAATGTTATTCACTCTTTACACTGCTGTTTCATCACTAATGTAACGTAACATTAATGCACCACTGGTGTTGGGCTACAAGCTACCTGGCTAATTGTAAACACTAATAGTATTAAAATACCCTGCTCTGTATTTTTGACAGTTTTAGCCAGCTATGTAAGAAACCTTAATTACTGTAGCCTAACCTTTCATGAAGTGGTCATTGCAGACAATTTCCATTGGACCTCCATGTTAAAAGTGCCAGCTTTGCAGCAGAATTAAACACCTTTACAGACTGGTACAAAAATCGATTTTTTTCATCTTTGGCTGCATAATACATCTATGACAACAGTACGGGGTGAATTTTTTTGTACTACATAAGGTAAATTTATATCCAGCAACAAAGTTTTGCTTAATTAGGGGTGTGGTCTTTTGATTGATACATACATCAGCGGCTAGCTTCTGGTCATCTTGAGTTTAGAGCCCTAGCATGATTTAGCCATTTCGGTGAACTTGATACGTGAGTAAGTACAAAACCAGAACACTCCTAATTTTTAAGGTAATACGATTTGCTGTGCTATTAGCGAACAAACCATCTAAAAGTAATGTACCTCTTTTTTGGGGGGGGCAGTGAAATTTTTATGAGTGAAATTTTAATTCGTTTTATGACAAAAATAAATAAGTTGCAAAATATCTGATTCCTCCAGCATCCTGCTTGGTTGACTTAATATCTTTAAAGTCATCTTATTAATCCTGAAATGAAATAATGTGATTATCTCTATGTCATAGATTATAGTAAAAGTCTGAAATATATAATTTATTGGCTTTCATCGGTGGCTAACGACTCATAACTCATAACTGGCTGAGCTCTGAGGCTAAGTGGCTAAGTTTGAGGAATCGGTCCTTGTTGGGAAAAGACGTGAAGTAACATTGAATATATCAGGTATGCTTGCTGGTTTTCTGGTTGTAAATGAATATTTACATTTAACAACATGCGTGATATTAAAGGTGATTATGGATTTGAACATATCAAATTATTCTGAGGTTCTGTAATTACCGTCCATCGTTTTGGTGCACGCATAGGTTGCGCATTTAATCTGAATTTCGTAAACATTGTTGGCAAAGTAGCTGATGTTAGGATTAGAATATGGTTAAAGTACAAATGTAAAATATATATTTTTGCGATGCTGACGTTTTTAAAATCCACATAGAAGTTGTAGTCTAAATATTGTCATTAACTCAAATTCAGAGAGGTATGTCACTGGTGACCGCTGCAGTCTGTGAAATTAATATTAAAATTAATATTAATATAGCCTTTACGTTATGCTTCAGCTAGGCTGTTTGAATTAAACCACCTGATTATTTCCTCCACTGATCATCTTTTTGTGACTGTGTGAGGTTATGTAGATGATGTCGAGCAGTAAAAGAGGCATCTCAGGATAAGATGGACAGCTGAGGAGAGGAAATATGGGTTGTATAAAGATACCTCAGCAACTTATTGTAATCTATGAATAATTGAGTTTATTTGCTATTTGAAGCTGTGAAGCAGATAGCATGTATATTGGACTTTATTCTGCATTATGTGCATTAATCCTTCCTTTCAACAAAGATGGTCCATAAGGAATGTGTAAAATGTTTGAACTTGTCTTCTTTCTCTCATGCAGGTGTCTGAGGATTTATGTGATTTTCACTCAGTTGTGAAGAGGTTGATGGAAGCCATTACTTCACATTCAGAAATAAAACTAATTTCAATCCATACATCATACGACAACAACATATTCAAAAATATAAAATGTATACAATATACAGTCAGCGGTAGGGAGGATGGGGTGGGAATGATGAAGAGAAGTTCTGTCAAGAGTGCTATGGCTGTATTTGTGAAATATTGAAATGTAAACCTAATAAAATGCTCCTAAAGGCCAGATTTAAATGCAGTAACATTTGAATGTGGTTTTCAAAGCTAGCAGCCAAACCTGTTAAGAAATGTAATTTCCCCTACAAATGAAATGAACACCATCCAACAGACCTGGACTGCCATGTCTAATTTTACTGTGCTCAATAACGGCGCCCTTTAATGTGTTAATAAAATTAGCCATGACTCTGTTGACAAACTTCCTGGCCTTATCCATCTTCCCTGGATTGGCACCAGCCCTCCACTGGCACCTCTGCAGCAGAGCTGAGAACATCTACTCATTCCTGGATGGTTGGTGTGAAGTCCATGTAGGTCCTCCTCCATCATACCGAGTAGTTTCACTGAAGGAGTGAGGCCCATGTCAGTGGATGAGCAGCACATCAGGAGCTGGTCTTCTGTTCAGTGAGTGATAACAAAAATGGGCGAAGCTCCACCAAACTAGCAGACCCGGGTTCCTGGCAGGCCACCCACACAATCACTGAGAGGAAAATAAATGAAGGAAATGCTAACAAAGGATTGAGGTGTGCTTTGGATAATTTTGTGTTCTTTAAAGGCTAAAAAAAACACAAAACAGAGTTCTTTCTACTGACAAAACTGTCCAATGACGGTATATAATAATGTCTGGGACTTACAGTTTATAGTTTGTGGAATATAAACTGGCAGAAGTTTCTGCCATGGTAAGAAAGTACTGAAACCAATGACTGAAACACAAAAAGATCATATATTACACTTGCAGTAAAAAGTCTTTAAATACAAGTATGTTTTTTTATTTATTGTAACACGTTTTTAATTTCAAGTTCTACTTGTGTTAGACCACAAATAGTCACATAAAATACAATGCTTCCACATTTTATTATTCTCACAGCAATATCTTTTACACAAATATTTATATTCTCTGAGGATTAACCATGGGATCAAAATAGCCAATGAAAGTTAAAGGTTAACAATCTGCCCATTTACGAAAATAGTTAATTGTTCACCTATTTGGTTTCAACTGAAATTTACAAAAGAAAACATTTGAAGATGATTAATTCATATTTTTCCATTGTACCATTTCAGTGCCTCCTACTGTCTTCAGTCTCTGAGCAGCAGTAAGCTTACAGATTTGTTAAAAGTATAATCAAGATACAATAAAATAAAGAGTTAGATTTGTCAAAAAAGAATGTTTGCCATTAATTTGTTCCTTCAGAAAATGGTGGATGGTCGTTCTTAATGTTGTGACCATGTTATAATATTAAAACATCTAAGAACCACCTGCTGCTGCATATTACCACAAACATACACTTGCAGAATTACAGTTCAGTCTCTTATAAGGTCAGTCTTACAATACTTTACAAGATAAAATCAACTTACTACAAGAGATTTTTTTCAGAATGAGGAGGTTTGATGTTGCTGTTGGCTCCAAACACCAGAGGGAAAAGGGCGGGAGGAGATAGCTATTATTCTCTGTTAGCGGCTGGATGGGCTATAAATTAAACGGGTAGCTTGAGGCTGGGAGCTAAGGTGGCTAACGGGGGCGTGAGGGTGTGTTCAGACCCATTTTCCCGCCTTGGTCCCGCCCATTTTTCCTTTTTTGGAACGACCGGGGGTTGGGCGGAGTCTGCCGAGGCAAGATGGCGACACTGTGGCAGAAAATTTCAGGCTTCAAACGGGCTCTGTAGAAACCAATGGGTCACGTGACCAGACATTTTGTCCAATTATTATATACAGTCATTGGACCAACCCGGACGTAAAAAAGGTAAGTGGTGGCGTCTTAACCTACAGCACAGATAAGTGCGCGCACCCTTAAATCCTTTGCCTAAAAGTCAGGTTTATTTTTACCTTTAACGTTTTAATGCCACTCATCATGACGACACAGATTCCCTCTTCAATAGCTTTTGTTATCGTTAGAGCAAGTTTACCAGATGTCTCTTGCCATTTGTAAATGAGATGGACCTCATCAACCACAATTATTAAAAGACTGTAACAAGTGTTTAATAGTTGATGTCAAAGCTGTTTCAAACAACAGTTGTTTACCATCCAGACTACAACGCAGTCATGTTAAACCCTCTAGAGACGCTCTACAAGAATAGACTGATCTGATTGGTTCCCCAAGACTTTTGGGCATAATTAATGAGATTGGATGGAGGGAGAGAAAATTCAAATTTACATCTAGATTTCTAGGCTTCTCTTTTTAAGGTCCCACCGCAGCATTTCATTGGCAGCAATTGCTTCTCTAAGCACATTGATTATGTCTTTTCCTTTGACATTGTATTAACTCTGCAAACCACCAAATGTCAGAAATATCTGCTTTTAGAGAGTTCAGAATATCTGATGATCAAATCATCAGGACCTGGCTGCACCTGTGGATGGACTGAAGGGATTTATGTGTTTTTGTATTGTTAGATTAATTTTTTGTTCGATGAATAATGGAATGGTAAAACAAAAAAAAAAAAAAACTATTGTTGCATTTGCCTAATGCTGAGACCCACTACCATCACATATTTAATAATAATAATAAAATGTGTTGTCACTGTAGGTCAACTTTAATGGATTTCTGGACTACTTCTTTACCACTCTTTAAGGCAGTGTTTTTCAACCCTGGTCCTCAGGGAACACTGTCCTGCATGTTTTAGATGTTTCCCTGCTCAGTCACATTTGATTGGATGGCCATCAAGTAGTCTTCAAGGTCTACACAAGTGTGTCAATGACGCACTAATTAGAGCCAGGTGTGTTTGAGCAGGGAGGAATGTAAAACATTCAGGACAGTGGGCCTTGAGGAACAGGATTGAAAAACACTGCTTTAAGGTATACATAGTGGGGCAAAAAGGTATTTATTCAGCCACTAATTGTTCAAGTTCTCCCACTTAAAAAGATGAGAGAGGCCTGTAATTTTCATCATAGGTATAACCTCCACTATGAGAGACAAAATGAGAAAAAAAATCCAGAAAATCACATTGTCTGATTTTTAAAGAATTTATTTCCAAATCATAGTGGAAAATAAGTATTTGGTCAATAACAAAAGTTCGTCTCAATACTTTGTTATGTACCCTTTGATGGCAATGACAGAGGTCAAATGTTTTCTGTAAGTCTTCACACACTGTTGCTGGTAGCTGACTAAACTCTTTTTTTGCCCCACTGTATACTATTTACTTATTTCCCAAAAAGAAAGAACAAAACAATGAAAAGATCATCTCTCACTGGCCTGCTGTGCCTGTTACATCTCTAATAAGAGGAAATGGCTTGTGGTGAGGAGAGGATCCAGCCCTTCTGTGGGAGTTTAATTCAATCACAGCGCCGGTCAAAAATGAATTAAAACTCTCATTAAGCCCCTCTCCTGTGTTCCAGAGACTAATCTGGCTGCTAGCGCTCCCAAGTAAAGATTTGGGTGTTACATAGTCAGCTCTGCAGCTCTGTGAGTCAGCCGTCAGTCACTAGCTCCATCAATTTTTTATTTTAATTTGCGAGCACTCACCCACACAGTGCACACAACGAGCCTCGCTGCAGAGGATCCAAACAAACACTGGGACGTTGTAACATTCAACCTGAGCAAGCCACAGCAAACTGAGAGCCTGCGTGGACTTCATATTTCACTGAGCACAATGAGGGTAATTCACTGCAATCGACATCACAGGTCCATTGACCTTTTCCTTCAGCACACTGTAACTAACCACTCTGAGCTGTGGCCATGTATTAGAAGGAGCACAGCGGCGTAAAGTGTTGTTTTGAGTCAGGAACAGAAAGAAGAACCTGTGTGTTGTAACCACACAGGAAAACATCTCTGCCTTCGGCCACTTTCGTGTCCCCACTGCGAAAACAATTCAGCCTCGCTTTGTCGCTTCCATTATCACTGCAGTCACGCTGATACAGCTATTGTCAGGACACAATGGAACGCTCTGTTCCTGGACTCCACCAAATGTTTTGCAGTTTAAACAACAACAAAAAAGGAAGAAATGTATTTATTTATTTATTTTTTTAACTCAGATAAATTTTATAAGACATTTCCATTTTTTGACCCTCATTGTGAAATTATCTAATGTGGATAAAAGCCTGTTGCAATCTGTAAAGCTTAAAGCACAACACTCTTCTGTCTCTTTCTTTTAAAACAGCTGGCAGTAAGCTTTATACATGACAAAAATGGCCCCCACCCTCTCCCAAGTACCCACAGCTAGCCTGTAAACATGAGACACGAGCTCCCCCTACTGCCCACAAATAGAAGGCATGCTGCCTTCAAGGACCAGGCTCATGCAACTGTAACGAACTGTAACAAACAGTGTTTGTGCATGTGGGTCTGTAGGGGGTGTTCACAAACCTACCTTTTCACAAGACACAACCTCAAAAACATAGAATAAAAATACACAAAATTACCCTGGCAATACAAAACTCAACACAAAAAGACATTATGATTGAAAGAGAAGGAAAAAAGAAAAAAAAACAGTCACAGCTGGAGAAAACATACTGAAAGACGTACAAAGAAAAAAATAGAAAAAGGTTGCTCCTTAGGCACAAAATGAGTCTCTGTACGGCATTACTTTGGCATCTTGTATGATTTTAAGGAACTTTGAGGCTCATTTTTGACCAGCATTTCTCACTTGAACACAAAACTACTTTCTTTCAACTTTGCAATATATTTGAAAATCCAGAACATCTCATCTTACTGATAATGTACAACACGTATGCATTTGTTTTTATTACTTGTATTTGTTACATCAGCAACCTGTCCAGGGTGCACCCCTGCCTTACAACAGCTGTGGGCTACTGCAACTGCTTATTAATTAGGACGTCCTAAAATGACTGAGCGTGTTCAGCAGCGATTCCTGTGATTCTTGTGAAATCCTCTTCACATGTAAAGCCCTTAAGGGCCAAGTACTTTTTTATTTTAAATAACTCAGCTCAATATCATCCCAACAGAGCGCTTGAGGCTGACTACAGGCTTACATGTGGCTGCAAGAGTTTCCAAAAGTACCATTGGAGGCAGAGCCTTCAGCTATCAGGCTCTCGTCTCTTGTGTAACCAGCTCCCACTTTGGCATCATGAGGCAGACGCCCTCTCTGCCTTTCAAAGTGGACATTTCACAAATGCTCCAGCAGCTTGAGAGTGTTTATACCCCTGATGTGAAATGGTGAGAGATTTCTCTTTTGCTCCCTTTCTGCCTCAGGAGGTAGTATTGGAGGAAAAACTGAAGGGAGACGAGCCTTGTGTGTAAGCGTGATCACACCACTGGAGCTGCTGCCACACAAATGTAATACAAAACACACAAATGCACCGCTATGCTGACATCCTGTGTGTGTCACACACTGATATGTCACTACGCCACCTCTACTTAATATTCCACCGTCAACTGTCACTGGTATTATTACATCACAGAGGAAATACAATCAAGCCACAGTAACATGTAGATTACAGAGTAAGTTCAGGTAAATCAGCATTCAGGTGTGTGCAGTGAGTCAGTGCAGCTAGGACATGTTTCAAGTGCAGGTTAGGAAGTTAAAGAAAGACACAGCTATAAAGTATTCATAGAAGACGAGAGTTTTCAAGAGTTTCTAGAGAGGGGCGACTCTGCTCTGGTAGCTACTGGTAGCTTGGTCTTATGTGACTTATATTTTACTCAATGTAGCTCAATGATCAGAGGTCTGACATGCACTCTTCCGTGTTGATTAAAGACCAGATGCAGCACTGCGTACTGGATCTTCTGTTGGGGTCTTATTGTGGAAGCAGGAAGGTGAGCTAGGAGGACATTACAGTAATGGAGGTGGGATATCACCACAGAATGTACCAGGAGTTGTGCTACATGCTGAGTCAGGTATGATCCTGTTTTCTAGATTTTGTAGACTACAGTGACACAACAGAGAAACCAAAGCAACATAATCAGAGAAGGACTACGTATTTTGCAAAAATGGAAGCCACAAAGTGGTAGTCCATTTAAAATCATGTGTCGCCAACTTCCTGCAGAGTCAGTAGAAACCTGACTTCCAACTTCATGCAGCCTTCAGATTAGCTGGAGAAAAGAGCATAGAGAGATTTGTCGAAGGGTGTCCATGAGGCAGCTGCATCCAAGTCTGACATCACCAAGTGCAATACAAAGCCTTGGATGCAATGGTGTAAAACTGGTGTAAAACCACCAGTGGACTCTGGAGCAGTGGAGAAGTGTTCTCTGGAGTGATGAATCACACTCTGTCTGGCAATCCGATGGATGAGTCTGTCTTTGGTGGTTGCTAGGACAACGGTACTGGGCTGACTTCATTGTGCCAAGTGTAAAGTTTGGTGGAGGGAGGATTATGGTATGGAGTTGGGCTTGGCTTAAGGCAACAGAGCAGAGTCGAGCTGGACTGAGCTGAGTAAGTGCTAATGGACAAGACCTAATAGTTCCAGTGAAAGGAACTCTTAATCTTCAGTGTATCAAGTCATTTTGGACAATTTATGCTCCCAACTTTATGTGAATGTCACTTCAATTCAACTCACTTTATGTGTCACCTCAAGACACAAAGCATTGAAAAAATGTCCACGTTTGTTTATCAAAGAAGGTTTGTTTGCATCGTTTGCAGCACATTAGTGGCTTAAAATGAGATCAAAACTTTCCTTTTTGGTTAAGCTTTGAGGACAAAATGATCTAAAAGATAAACAAAAAAAATGATTACACAAAACAATCTGAAGAAGCAAAAACACATCAGACAAGATTATAAGTGAAAAACAACCACAAAGTAGATTTCACTGGATGCAAACGAACTACAAAAACACACACACACAAAAAAAAAACAGTCCCAAAATGAAACTTATAACCACAGGCTTAAAAAAACAAACAAAAAAAAAACACAGACAAAACATGGAAAATATCTCAGTGAAAGTGCTCACTAGAGCTAAATCATTAAATCAATAAGCTGCTTGAGAGAAAGTTAATTATTCTGTTTAGTGATAAAGACAACTTAAGTTTTGAAATCCACAAAATTCATTTTTAGCAGAATTTTAAATGTGTGTGTTGCAGCTTTCTGTCAAAGCTTTTTTTTTTAATCAGGCAGCCTGGCAATTAAACAAAAAAGATATATAATTAAATAAATAAACAAATTAATAAGTAAATATAACCAAACAGTGTGGTCCTAATGATTCTTCAGCTAGCAAACACACACCAGAGCAGAAGGTTGGTCTAGCCCAAAGTTAATCAGTCATATCAATAAAGGTGTCTCCTCTGTCTGATGGTTTTCTCAACCAGGTGATGTCAGCAGACATGTTTGCAAAATGATGCACAGCAGTGACTCGCAGCTCCTCAAGTGTATCAAAAGTTTTAGTTGCTATAGGAACACCACTGAGCCATCTCCATCTTGTTTAAATATATATATTTGGGTGTCTAAAGTGATTACCAAACCAACGGCTACATATACAACTACATATAACAGACCTGTCACTCTGTTTTGGGAAGTGCGTGTCTGTAACATATGTTACAGTAAAGCGTTTCACATCACCTCATGTCCCAGCTTTTATTATGAAATAAACTATGAACCAGTGAGTAAACAAAGAACTTTAGTGATACATCCTAATATCAATCAAACTCACACATAGAGGACATAAAAGTCAAGAAAAAACATAGACCAGTAGCAGCAAAGCTAGGATGCCGTCCGGCAGACAGCCCTCTGCTTCACCCAGGTCACACCAGAGGTCCAGTATTGATTGTTTCCACCTGTGCCTCATCAGCTCCTGCCCCGATATATTGTCCTCTTTGTTGGTTCATAACTGTTTGCTCCTGATGTCACTGTGTTTTCTGGTTTTTGTTCTCGCCTTGGCCTCATCCTCATTCTGGTTCAGATTTTGTTCTGGCTTCCCGCCTGTTGTTGGATTTTGGGTCTTTTTGATTCTTTTGGATTTTCGTCACCTTCCACAATAAAGGATTTTCTGTTGGACAGCTCCTGCCCCCCACCTTCCGGCATCTGAGTCCTCACCCTGCCTCAGCTTCACTTTCTTTGCTGGCTCTGCCATGATGTTTGTAGTGATCATGTATGTTACACTGCTGCATCTCATAGTTAGCATATGGCTAACTCCACATAGTAAACAATGATGAGTGCCATAGTTGTACACTTTGATTGGCAGCTTGGGGGGAGGTGTCTTCTTGAATAGGGTAGCACACTAGTGGTGGGCGGTTCCTGATTCACTCGGGTTAATGATTCGAATCTTCCTACTGAATCATGACTCATGAGTCCCACGTCTCAACTGAAACAGTTCATATGTGTCCTCTAGTCATCTAAAGCTAACGTTAGCAGCTACGCAAAGTACAAATGACATGTGAGTGAGAGCGGACAGCTGTGTAGCGGAAACACAGGTGACTTGGCCTGAAACTCTACCAAGATGGCGGCGCGTGTAGACGCAGCGACCTCACGCTCTCCTGACAATGCGTTGTTTTGTTCGTCAAACAAGTGTTTGTCTGAAAGTTTTTCTTGTCAGTTTACGTCGGAATATGTGTACAGTCGACAAGCTCTCCTACACATTCGGAGAAGCAAGATCTGCCTAGTTTTGAACACGGAATTGGAGAACTCGCTAAGGGAACTGGGACTAACACGCTGGCCTGCTAACCCACCGGACCCGCCTGCTACCCCTCCCCCGGAAAGGAGGCGTCGAAAGCGGTGTGCCAGAACGAGGAAG
>JBAMYA010043257.1:0-38844 GCA_037176975.1 Arrhamphus sclerolepis
CTAGCAAGATGTGCACAGCCCAGCACATCTTGTAACCACTTTGTTCCACTAGAGGTAGACTCGAGTCTTATGCTAAGCCAACGTGAACTTCCTTGTGATATGCTGCCACCTTGTGGTCAGAAGTCTTATTCCTACGCAGAGTTGCTTTAAAGGAAATGTATTATGCATTTTGTTTGAACTTATCCACATTGCACAATAATAATGAATTATCGGGGTGTAAGTATGTTATAGCAGAGAGTTTATAGAAATGAGATTTGTGTTGTGAGAAGAAAGAGTAGTAGATCTCCAGGCAGTGTGCATTCATGCAGGAATTCAACCAATAAGAAGACGCTTAACTGAGCTAACGCTGCTTGAAAGCTACCTGAACTCTACCTGTGGCCGAATCCTTCTTTCCCAGTAATTGTTGGTCTTTGTCAGAGTGGAATAATTATGGCCCTTTGAAGTTGCCGTGAGTCCTGTGCTTGAGTAGCCTGACCAACCATCCCAATTTGCTTCCTCTTCAATACAAACAATTAGTCTGGTTCCTCTTAATTTGACTTTGATTTACTGAGGCAGCATCAATGGAGTCAGAAGCAACTGCATCTGGACGCCACTGGAGAGAAATGCAACTGGTCAGACATACGAAATATCATGTGGTGGAGTTGTAACTCTAGTGAAGAACTGTTTTGCAGTAAAACTCTTTGACCCAGAGTGTTATTGGTTGATTTGAATCATGGCTCTTGGACGCTCCTGCGAGTTATCAAATACAGCCCACCCCGGACTGTAATTGGTTCAGTACACTCTGTACCAGTGGAAATGGCTGTGAGTGGGAAGGAGTATGATGTGGCCTTGCTATTGCTAGAGGTTACAAAAATTAAAACAGGAATACTATAAATGACCATAATATGGTCATTTTACGGTTTTGACCTGTGGGTTCTTTTCTCTGAACAGTACAACTGAGCAGTATCGGTGCAGATGCATAGGCTGCATGAACCAGGAAGACATTAGAAACTCAGATCATTCACACATCGAGCTCTCCTGCAGCTCCCTGAGAACAGATGGGCAAAGGCTCATCAAGACTGGTTGGTGAAAATGTGAAACGCTCACCTAAGGATGAAAAATCTAAATTCAGATCTTTTAATTAACTGAAAACAGCAGCAGTCAGGGCCAAAGCAGGCAGTCCAAACAGAAGTGTAGGAGAAAAGTAATACTAGGAAACAATGAGGAGAAATGAATGGGCCACATTCAGAATAAATGGACTTTGTGAAGAGGCAACTAGCAAAGAGAAGAGCAAGGCTGTAAATGCAGAAAGAAAGCTATCAGATGGGAAACAGATTAAAGCAATGAGGAAATTGAAAAACTTGAGATAAAAGAAAACTGAGGTAGAAACTTAATGGATGTGAATTTCACAAGAAAAAGAGAACCAATTCTAAGGTCAAGAACCATCCAAATCCAAACTTTGGCTCCAAACATGCTTTGCTTCAACCATCTGGCCTGCTGCAGCAGCCAGTGGCATGATGGATGAGTTTGGGAGTGTTCCATCATATTCTGAGCCTCTTCTACCTTTCAGTCATGGTTTGAATGCCATAGCCAACCTGATTATTGCTGCTGACTATGTGCATCCCTTTATTTACCATCTTCTTCATGTCTAAAAGCAAAGGTTGCTTTATTCATGAGCATGAAAAACAGTTCTGCTGATTTCTGCTGATGTGGTGAAACAAGATGTTACAAATATGCAGAAATGGTGACATTTAAAGCATCTTAAAGCACTTTTTTGAGAGTAAAAATAAAGCACAATGTAGAAAAATGTTTGTTTTTTTTCCTTCTTGTTCAACTGTGATAACATTAATTTCCACAAGAGGGCAGACTGTTTCTGTTGAAAACACTGATAAGACTGATCAAGGTTGCAGGGAAAAGAGTTAAATTACAGATAACAATAAATTTTTCTAGCAGTTTGAGGGTTTAATGTGGTGGTAGAATCTAAGTAGATCAAATCGGTGAGTGATAATGCAAGCACATGTCTTTGTAACTGCTCGAGGTTTGAGTATTGTGGACGCTACCCTGGTCACAGCCTTCCACTGGGAGGAGTATGTGCACCAAGGAGCAGTGACATCAATGTAGAGAGCAGGTTTATTTCAGAGTCCACTGTGTTTCACTGTGTTCTTTAACAGATGGAAATGTTTGCATTCCCTACCCCTCTACTTACATTCATGTAAATAAAGCTGGATAAATGCACACGTGTACGCATGGAGCCAGAGGAGCCAGGTCAGCGTGGTGTCCAGAGACTGCCTGATCGTTATAGCCAAAAGGTTAATTCACCAGATCACGTTTAATGAGATCGCCATTATCAACCGCTGCAACCTGACATAGTGACATTTCACAGAGGCCACATGGTGACTTACTGGCATTTTAGACGCAGCAGAAACAAACAGGCCAAGGACTGAATCCAAATCATCCTTGTGTCTCTGTGTGTGTGTGTGTCTGTCTGTTTTCTTATGTGTGTCACTGGGCAGCCGTGAGGATAATGGAGCTGATAGCTTGCTGAAAACTATTTGTGAAAAAAGCAAACAACAAAAAAAACCTGGAACTGTTTACTCTTAAAAATAAGGAAAAGTCAGTTCAGGTTTCAACTATTTCCACAGACTGTCAGATTATCCAAAATACAAAGATAATTTGTTTTAAATTTGCATTTTTCACAAGAAGCTGCAACCAGAGGACAGCAACTGGACGTCACCTTTAGGTCATTTGAGTGCCTTTGAAGCAGCTTTTCTGTCTCTCTGCATGACACCATATTGACAGACTGATGTCACCCAACCCTGGTTAATCCCAAAATGGGCAAATGGATGAAACAAGCAGCCCTCGAAGATGGCTGGACCACGCCCACCTTGGCCCAGTTATCACAAGTTACCTACTTTAGCTTGGCTGGCTAGCTCATGTTAAGCTATGATGCTAACTATCGTTACTTTATGTTCATTTTGAACAAATCTTTGCATACATCCTCATTTCAAATGTTGCCACTAAGGAGAATCGCAGTGCACCAGCGGGACCCGTAATGCACTGAGACTCAGCTAACTGACTGTGGCCTTTGGGTCCTCAGGGTTTTTCAGAGCAGTGGAGGTCCAGGTAACGTTCGTCATCCCGAAAGGATGCAAGCCAACCTGAAAAGTTGCTCAAGTGAAGGAGCTGGCTGTTCTGGTTATTAGGGCAGGTGGCTGGTGTCCAGGGTGTTCCCATTAACTGTAGATAACTGTGTATGAACTGTCCGGTCACGTGACCTGTAGACTTGTACAGAGAAGCCCATTTATCTCAAACCATGGGGTACCATGTTGCAAAGAAGTGGGGCAAAGCTGTCAAAGCCAACAGCAGAGACAATGGGATACTTTCTTTCAAACACTTCAAATGAATCCAGGCATCTGATTGGTCAGCTTTCTTGCTTAATATAAACTGTAAATGTGTTTATTACTGATGCAAAGTATGGGGGTTGATGGGGATTTGCTCTGTTTTGGAGCCAGCACCTAGTGGTCAGTGGAGGATCTGCAATAAAACGTTCTTCCTGAGAGGCCTTCAATCCAGAAGTGTCATGGCTGCTGCTTGGGTGGGGTTTGGGAGAGGCTGCAGCCGATCCTCGTGACCCGACAGGAAAAAGTGTGTTTGAATGATTGATGCAGGTACATTAAAACCAGTTCAGACTCCCTTTGATGTGGACTTCCTTCAGGCCATCTGAGCCAAGATGAGATGGTAGCAATGAACAGCATCACAGATAGCTGCTGTTACCACCTGGCAGACGTGTCAATTGCATAAATTATCCTCACATGTTAATGTGAACTTGAGAACGATTGTGACTGAATGCATTATGTAAGTTTGGAGCTCAAATCTGTAGTGCTCATTCATGTCAATACTAAAGAGCCACTGCAGTTTTTAGTGCAGAGGGTCTTCTAGGCGTGGAGGTTAAACTACTTTCAAGGGCTTTTTGTTCAGTCACGCATCATTACTTTCTTTAGTGTCACCTCTACCATGACATCCGCTGTAGCTCTGTCGTTGTTGATGTGTGACACAGTGCCATGAAGCAATACATAGTTGTCACAACAGCTGACTGGGACGAGGGTCCAAAGTTACTTTGGCTGGTCTTTCACCGATAGTATGAACGGAAGATTGCAGGAGATAGATGATGCCTCCTACAAGGAATCAAATAGTCAGTAAAATGAAATTGAAACCAACATTTTAGAATGAAAAAACTGAGCAGCTTTAAATGACCGATCATCAATCAGAAAACAGGCTTTGTTCTTTTTTTTTTCTTTCTTTTAATGTTATTGGGCTTCAGATCCATCTTAATCTTAATTACCAAAGAAAAAGTACTTACTTTAAAGAGGATGAAGAAAGGTGAAGCTGATTTTTAAGTATTGCACTGTAAAAAACAGTTGGCAAAATACAATTGATTAACACTAAATTCTAGGTAAAAATTACTCTAGGCCAGGAAAAGTATTTACTTCATTCATTAATTTATTTTCACTGTTTAGATTTAGAATGTATTCAGATGTTTAAAACAAGTCTCTTTTTTCATCTGATTTCTAAAATTAATAAATAAATAAAAAAGACATGCAGTAAGCCGTGACATACACTAAAAATTACTTTTTTTTTTTTTTTTGAGGAACTTAGTATGAAGACCATGGAAAAAGGGGAGGGGGACTCTAAAGACAATAACGTGGATATTATTGAATGCTAGCAGAGTATGTTTGTGGTTTTTGAAAACAAATTATAATGAAAGATGGAAGTAAAAAATTCCAACTCTGTGTTGTTTCTTGTTTTGACAGTAAATTGTTAAATTGAATATCCTGGCTAACCTCTGGCATAAAATACATATCACTGATATGATAAATGTAGGACTGTGCCACAGACTCGGTGAGTAATTTATATTTAGATATAATTAAATAATCTCGTATTTCCGGCTCTAAGAATTTAAATCTAGGCAAGAGCAGAACAGTTTGCTGCGTGAAGCAAAAATCAATGTAGCGACATAAATGCAGTGAAGATGAAGATGAAAATGTGCAATATTTCCATCTTCACTGCAGTGGACAAGAAGGGTTTTGAATAAAGGTATTTAGTTACTTTCAGATTCAGTTCAACATACATTTAAATCTGTTTTTTTTTTGTGTTTGTTTGTTTTTTCTGAGTTCACCTTTTTTCAAACGTCACAATAAAGTCATGCTATGACTGCTTCGTCCTGCAGGTTTCACACACGATAGGTAGGAAATATCAAATAGTACATGTTAAATGTGCATGTGTGTGTGCATGTGTGAGTGTCTTGTCTGCTTGTAGTGTAACTTGTGTGTATATGTGTATGTCAAAAATAGTCAAATTAGTCCACATCGGTTGTAGGAAGTGTTTGGATGGCTCCTCCATCAGTGCAGGTTAATTTCCACTGTATCCAAAACACATAGCATGTGGCCTCATCGCTATAATTATAAAGCTAATTACTAAAAGGGAAAATATCTTTCTAAGGAGTTCAAGAATCTTCAAAAATCAATAAAACCTAAGTTTGATTGTGTTATAACAAGCCTTTATAATAATTTCATAGCAACATGTTTGTTGCAACTGTTCCAATTCTGACAGCCATTTCTTGCTAAACAAGCTTGAAATATTTGGTTTAACACATGATAAAAGTGACCTTGAAATGCGTTTTTTTTGGTGAAAGATGGGTCAGACACAGCTGTGGTCTCTCTGGAGGGAGGAGGAGCTAACTGGGCATGTGTAGTATGAACAGCATGACTGTATCTCATTACTAATTGGGGAAATACACACTGTCGCAACTGTCCCCAGTCTCCTATACTTAAAAAAAAAAAAGGGCTAATTTACATGTTACTTGGCAAACATGCGTGACGGATAAAAACTCCCATTGTTTTTGAGCTTGTAGTAGCTTATCATCCACTTTGCATAGAGCTGCATGAAGTGTAATAATTACCTCATTTTCATGCATCTCCTTTAAAAGGAAGCACTGCTAACGTGAGATGAAGTTCGCATCTGCTTGTTATCTGATGTACGCCGTACCCAGGTCCTGGTCGTAGTTAGCGTGGGAAAAGGTGCATTGATTTTCCTCTGTGAGACCGCGGGGCTGGAGCGGCAGCTGTCCAAGGAGGAAGCTTCGTAGCTTCATAGCTTCGTAGGTCAAAGAGGATTCAGGAGCTCCTGATGTGCAGCGCTGCTTCAGTTGCGGTGCACCTGCAAGCTACAGCCTCACTGGCATGGACACACGGGCTGTAAATCCACGCAGTAAAGCTTAGACCTACTTTAAATCCCCACCTTTGAAGCTGCCTTTCTCCAGGGGAACAGAGAGCCTGGGATAGTCCAGAACCGCTGGGCTCCACTCACAGAGATGTTAAAAACTGAGTTAGAGGTTACCGTGTGCCTCCTAATCAATGTTGACACCTTCAACAGACACAAAGGGACAAGGGTAATAGTCATTTAATGGTTGTTTGACTCACTTTTCTTATACAATTTGCTGAAATAACAAAAACGAATGCATAGAAGCTCTTAACTTAAGTCACGATATGTATTATTTATCAGTTTATGAAGTTTATTTTTTTAAGGAAAATTTGCTTTCTTCAAAAACAGAAAAAGTGGTTCCAAAACAGAACAGGAATACAGCGCAGTGTGCAAAGGATTCAATTTTAGATAAAAGTATGATGTGAGTGTGTTTCAAACTGATGGTCTTTAGCACCTATTTAGTGAAACTGGGTAATCACACACCTGACTATCTTCTTTTCCTTTCAGCTGTTCCCTTCAGGGGTTACCGCAGCACATTATCTGCCTCCATCTAACCCTTTCCTCTACTTCCTCCTCTCTCACACCAATTAACTTCATGTCCTCTTTCACTGCATCCATAAATCTCCTCTTTAGTCTTCCTCTAGGCCTCCTGCCTGGCGGTTCTAACATCATCATCCTTCTACTGATATATTCACCATCCCTCCTCTGCACTTGTCCAAACCATCTCAGTCTGATTTCTCAGACTTTCTCTCCAAAATATCTAACATGTGCTGTCCCTCTGACGTCCTCATTCCTGATCTTATCCGTCCTCGTCACCCCTAAAGAGAACCTCAGCATTTTAACCTCTGCTACCTCCAGCTCTGCCTCCTGTCTTTTCCTCTCTCTAAACCTAAAACATCGCTGGTCTCACCACCATGGTTTCTGTTTTGCTGCAGCTCACCTTCATCCGTCTCCTTTCCAATGTACATTCCACCTCTAGATTTTCCTCCACCTGCTCCTCACACTCACTACAGATCACAATGTCATCTGCAAACATCACAGTCCGTGGAGCTTCCTGTCTAACCTCGTCTGTCAGCCTGTCCATCAACCAATGTCACAGCGCACGTCATGAAAACCACAAACCAAAACAAAGAGCAGAAAAACACCGCTGGTTTTCACACCACCAACATTACTCATCACACTGAACTATGGTCAAAACTGCCACCACATGCAAAGAAGTACAAATTTAAAAAACCTGGAGAATCTGGTGTGTGGTTTAACAGCCGGTATTGATGTTTATTGGCACTGTTGCCAACCAAAATATGCTTCAGCACTATGAAAATTGTGAAATATTGTTAACTTTAACACTAACCAGTATGAAAATGTCAGGAACGCACTTTCTATAATCCTGTTTTTGCAGGAAAGGTTGATACATGATTGGACACACGCCTCCGTTTGGCTGCAGGGCCACAACAAGGTTGCACACAGGAGCCAAAACTTTCTCCAGATCAAAATAAAAAATTTAAGTCAGTCGTTTTTAAATGTTTCACTTCAAAAAGGAAAAAAAAAAAAGCTTTCATGCAACTTTCATGCTGTCCAGTTATTCTGCTAAAAAAATAATGACACCACGAAGCACACAGCCTCAAACAGTCACTTTAAAAAAAATATATATATACATATATAAAATCACAGCTACTGGCAAACATATTTCTTCTTAAACCTAATGTAAAAGTAGATTAGCAACACAAAAATTTATTCTTCAAGTTAGATTTATATTTTACAGTTTTCACTTTTTTTGACAGGTTTTCTCCTGATTATTTTATTCTCCTTTATTTCACACTAAGTGGGGTTTCCCAATCAACTCTGCAGGGGCTGTACTCAGCCCAGCAGCAATTGCAGGCCCATTAGTATGACAAAATGACTTTTTTTAAGCACTTGATTTTAACTGCATTTGATTTCACTGAAAAGAAGAAAAAGATGAAGATATGTTTAGCACTTTTCCCTGAAGATCAATTCCACTGTATCTCTCTTTTACTAATACTTCCATTAGCCCTATGTATACGTAAATATATATATATATGTGTGTGTGTGTTTTGTTTTTCCTAACCACCCACAACTTTTAGCGAAGTACAAGAGGGAACATTTCTTGGAGCATGTTGCATAGGGATCAAACTTGGTTCTCTGGAGTCAACCATCTAACACTGCCGTCCATTCTTTCATACTTCTTTCTCTAAAGAAAGTTGGCTCTTTTTTTGAACATCCTGCCCATGCATCCATGTTCTATACCCACTTCTTCTTTTTCAAAGTCTTTTCTGCCGCAGCCTCTCACAGCTGCCTTCAAGTGAAATCCAAAGTGAGGATAGAGAAAGACATCAACAGAGATGACCTGGCCCTTTTCTTGACTTAAAGTTTCATGGAAGACGGTTGTGAGGGCTCTTCACTATGGTGATGTTTGATGTTTCCATCCAAGAAGCGCTGTTTTGCTCACACAGCAGCACATCAAACCCAGACTGGAGTTTGCCTGTGAACACCTGAAATGTGGGGGTATTTATTTATTTATTTATTTTGCACGACTGTCTTTCGGTCCAGTCAAAGCAAACTTGAGTTGTTTTGGTGCATATGTGCTGTTTTTGATTGACAAAGTAAAAGACCTCCGTCCAAACTTCCGACAGAGGAACAAGGTAGTCAGAGGACAGCGCTCTGTGGCTGTTTCAGTTACAAGGGACCTTGATCGTAAAAATTAAGGATTAAGTTGTTATTCTGATAAATAGTATCAAGACATCTGTTTGCCACAGTGTCATCCAACAAGAAAATGACCTAAAACACAAAGAATTTTCTGCGTTTTTGCAGATCTGTGTCGTGTATTCTGTGTGAAATTATATTTGTCACCAGAAGCAGGTTGCTGTCATGTTACTGCGCTTCTTTCTGTCCACAGTAGCAATTATATGCACTCAGGATGACAGCCCCTCTGCCGTGTTAACAGCCTGAGCCTTTTAGAGGAAGTCTTCCCTCTTTCCACTTCCATTAAAAATCAGACACCGTCATGCAAGGGTCACAGGGGCAGCAGATGACAAAGCGTCCTCGTGTCTTTTTGGGAGGGCGTGTGATGACGCTGTTTGTGTAAGATGCATCCATGTTTTTGCGTGCGTGAGTTATCTCCCTCTGGGCTCTAATTAGAGTCTGGGGTATTCAGGTGTCTCAGGTTGGTTGCTTGTAACTTGATCTTGATGTGGGTCAAACAAAGCTTTCATTTCCTCTGAAAAGACAGCACTTTGTTGAGGCTTTAGGCTGTTGCAGATCACAGCTGCATTTCAGCTGGAGTTATTTTTAAAAGCAGTTACATTTATTTTTTTATGTGTGTTTTTTTGTTTTAAAAAAGGGAAAAGAAAATGTCTCGTGTGTTTATGGCTTCAGGTGTTTTCCTTTGGCGGTCTGGGCCACAGAGGGGGGTTTCTACAGATTAAAATTTAATGAGCAGCTGAGTGCTGTCATTCCTGCACTCTTTCATGTTGTGTGTGTGTGTGTGTGTGTGTGTGTTTGTGCATTCAGGCTTTGGCTGCACTATTGTGAAGGTATCAGATTTACTTCAGCTCACATTTCACCTGCTGCCTCTGCGTGTGTTTCCGCGTGCGTCTTTACATAACAAAGAGGGAAACCGAAGAATGACAAATGAACTCATCTTGACACCTCTTGTCTCACACATCACTCTACTTTGCTTTGTCGTCCTTTAACTCACCCCTCAGCTCTGGCTTTCCTTCTGTCTTCCAACTTTTTTAGTCTACAAAGTGATGCTTGGCAGTTCTTATTTTCGTCCCAGATACCTCCGAGCCCAGAGATGTATGCTCTGCATACATTATGAGGCTGTGGTTTAAGTGAAGGTTCCCCATCTTTGTCCATTTCATTATATCAGTTATTCATGATGAATGAAAATGTTTCATATGTTACTCAGCTTATGCTTGCACCTTCGCCCTTTATGCACTGAAATCCTTCCAGATTCGTTCAGTCATTTAACGATATTTTGCACCAGAGAGGCAGAAGTGTACAAATTTCTTACGATCTTTGTTTGAGTGACATTGGTATAAAGCATTTCAATGATTTTCTCATGAGTTTGTCCAACTTTGTCTTTCATGGATACTTCTTTTGTACCAAATCACCTTTCAATTATCAGGTGACATCACCTGTTTGAAACAGCATTTTTTTTCTTTTTCTTCTTTTTCACCTTCTAACTAGCACTGCTGTACCCCTGTACAAGTTATTTCTGGAATCTGCTGCAGGCCTGAGATCCAAAAAAAAAGGATGAACGATAAACATTAAAAGTGTTGTTTTCATATTGTCTATGAAGACAAAAGGCAAAGCACATGTAAGAATGTAAGAATCTGTTCTTTTTTTTTCTTTCTTTTTTTTTTTGAATTACGCGTAAATGTTGAGCAGCGATGGACTGGCGACAGAATGTCATATCCCAGGCTGACCACTAGGTGTGAAATAAGCAGTGATGTGTCATGGTAAGGTTAGAAGAAGAAAAAAAGAAGTCATCAGAGATGACATGATGAATGAGAAAGATGAATAATCTCATTATTACAAGGATCAGTAATTGAGAGGGATTGTGACGAAACCCAAGAGCACATACTGTTAATCCTATGCTATCTTGAGTGTGTGTGTGTGTGTATATGTGTGTGTAAAAACCACTAACTGTAAAATACTGTACGAGCTATCAGTGATCCAAATTTGATCAGAGAGCCTTTGAAACCCTTTTTTTCTCGAACAATGTTGTTGACTAAGTTGTCAAAACCAACTGCAGAGCCAATGACTGGCTGTCAGTCAAGCGGGTCAAATGACATCTGCCTATCTGATTGGACAGCTTTATTGCTTAATATACATTTCTCTGATGTGATACAAAAAAATTCACCCCCGAACACTCGTCATTGATGTAACCACACTAGGGGGGTGGAGGGAAAGATTTTTGTACCAGGCTGTAAACATGTTTAACTCTGCTGCAAAGTTGGCACTTTTAATATGGTAGTCAATGAGCCAGCACCTAGTGGTCAGTGGAGGAACTGCAACAAAATGTACTTCCTCGACGAGCTTCAGCCTTGACGTTGGATGGTTGCCGCTTGGAAAAATATAATGAAATCATCTGATCGTGGTGGGTATAAGACAATAATATTTACCAGCACTATGTCACTTTGTTCACTCTTCCATTATTTATGTAACAAAATGGAGCCAAAATGGGAAAAAGTATGAGTGATACTAAGTACCCCCCTTTGCTGCTTTAAGAGGGTACAGTACAAATCTTTTTTTTTGTTTGTTGTTGTTTGCATTTTGTCTTCACTTTTTGCACTAATAAATACTTTCTCTAAAAAAAGAAGAAGAAGAAGTCATATGTTCATGTACATCTTTGCTGAATACTAAGCAAAGACAACGTCAGACATATCCACTACAGTCATATGATTTTATCATATTTACATAGAATTAAAAGAGGGGGTACTTACTTTTGCACGTCTGTACAAGTAACTGACTCGTGAGCATCATCCAGATGAAGATGCTTCAAGATCAGTGCCTCCTGAGAGAGAGAGAGAGAGAGAGAGAGAGAGAGGTAGAGAGAGATGCTTTGTTGATCTGTTATTGTCTCATTGTGTGACTGTCCTTTAGTTTGGCAGGTTTTGGTTAAAAAAAATTATGAGGGCTCATTACAAAGTAGTCAAGTATTTATTCTTAGATTTAGCTTTGGACCCACATTGAGAGTATAATCACCAGTTAAGGGGAATTATTGTCCAAATATTGTTATCATTCATGGATAATTAGCCAGCTGAATGATGGAGTAACCAACCTGTAAATGACGTTCTGAATTTGAAACCCTTATAAAAGATGAATGAAGATGGGTAGTAACTGATTATATGCAGTTGCAATTCTGATTAGCTACTAAAACTAGCCACCAACAGTATAAAGTGAATGAAACATAGTAGGTTACATTTATAGCAGTGTGTAATTAGATCATTCGTATTGTAAATGATCACTTGCTGTTGAGTACAAGACAAAACTGAACATGACTTACACATTGATAAAACTATGACCATGTTGACAGCTGACCAGGGGTGGATCTTTATTGCAAAAAAGAATTTAAAAAAAATCCATGTTTGAATTTATCTGAGTACCACTTCTGCATCCTGACATCACTTTGAGCTCCAAGACAATGACAAACCTCTGCGTAATTGGCGGTGTAACAACAGCAAATCAAAAGAAGGAAAAGGCTGGAAAGAAGCTCATTTGAATAGTGCATTTTGTTCTGCAGAGCCTCCAGAAAAAGAAAAATAAAGAAAAGAAAAGAAAAATAGGGGGGGGGGGTGAAAAGAAATGCGACTTGAAATGCATCATTGATGTCGGGGCGCGGGCATGCGCTCGCGCACGTGTGTGTATGAGAGAGAGAGAGACACAGAGAGAAAGAGAGAGAAAGAGAGAGAGAGAGATAGCACTAAACACACAGCTCCAATGGGAGAGCCGTTCCGCTTCATCATTACGCAGCGACTGAACACTTGGTCGCTGACAGAGGAGCCAACAGGAGTCGGACCAGCAGCCGGACTGTGATCAGCTGTTTGTCGGAGTTTGCGCCGCAGTGATGTTCCTGCGCTTCTAGCCACAGGAGAGACTACTAGGTGGGGGGGGAAGAGACTGCTTGTTGCTACCGCCTTGTCCGCTGGACTGACATCGCATGGGGACATGAACAGTGTGGATCCAGCCTCTAACAAACTTTTGACTTTCAATCAGCGGTAAAAAACAAAACAAAACTGAATCTGCTTGTACACTTGTGCATGCCTGTAAATGCTCATCTGTTGAATGCACAGCTCTCTGTCGTGGCTCTGTCATATCCCTGCAGCATTTTATACAGCCCCGAGCAAACACCTGCTCTCGTTTACAAAAAGGCTTTTGGTGCGCAAAGTTCCCAACGTCGCGCTGTTAGATGACATAATATATGTTAACTGAGTTTTATTGATATTTTCCCATTTATTGCCCCAAAAGTAAGGGCCACTGAATCTACAAGTCTCCAGTTTGGAAGTATTGATATTCTGCAGCAGATTGCCTGCTTTTAAAATAAATAAATACATAAATAAAGCGATTAAATAAACCCCAGCGCTGTTTGATCCGCAGGTTTGTGACTGTACTCTTCTAAAATTGTTGGTTGGTCAGCTGCTCTGTTCTTTTCTCTCAGCAAACATAAGATTACAGCGTGTACACGGAAAAATATAAATTATTCATGTCATGCTTTTCAGTGTCAAGGCAGAGTGGAGGTGGCAGAATAAACGCGGGCATCTGGCTGAAATTGTGCATCGTTCAGCTCAGATGTAGTCCAAGGTTGCTTTGTCGCTGCTCACTTCCTGCTTCTTATTGTAGAGCCTGAAAATGCCACCACTGCAGGTCTTCACCAGCTTTAGTAAAGCTGGAGAGCTCTGCGCTGCAGTGACAGTTAAACACACAAGAGACTGTTAAGGCTTTTATGGCACCGAGATGGCAATAGATGAGGCACTTCTTTTAATTCTGCAGCATTTGCATGGAGACAGGGATCCTCAAATGCTCATTCATCAAATGAAATGTCCTAATGACAGTGTTTGATCATTTATTCTTTGGAAATCATCTGCATCCAGTCACATCTCCCTGTCAAAAAATAGTTTCCTTTGTTAATAATAATTCAGAGGCTGTAGGAGGAGCAGTGTTCACACTGTGAACAGGCTGTGGTGCACCATGTAGCTGTGGAACAAAACTGTGTTTGTTATTGTGTACAAATGAACAATGCCAGGCCTTGCTGTGTGATTCCGTAAAATTTAGTTTGGTCGACAAGTGTATTAATCTTTATCTAAACATTTTGTCGTGCAATTCCAGGGAAATGGCACAACCAGCTGTCAATCTATTTATGACATATTCTATGTAAGAAAGGCTTTGAAAGCTTCATGCTGCATAATTTCTGATGTGTGGAAGTTTGAAATTGCCCCTCCTGGCACATGAGCATAACATGTTTTGGGTATCAGAATCACTTGGTGGACTGCTTAGAGCCATTTATGGAATCTCATGCAACAATATAATTATTTTTGAACAGGTGGAGCAACTATCTTATTTGTACTTTTACATTTCACTAGATGAAGCATTTCTTTGCCTACTGCTGATTGTCTCGTGACAGTAATTTGTAAGCTTTAACATATTCCCAGACAGTAGATATATTTGGTTCTGGTCTTGGTGACTTTTGAGACTCATGGCTCGCTCTGTATGGAACTGGCAAGTGCTGCATTGGACAGATGTGTCCCGGACATCATGATCTGGGCCAGTTTTGGCATGTGTTGTATGAGCCAGATGTGGCCTAAATGTCACCAACTAGTTTTAACATAGCGTACAACAAGTGTGGTGTGAACTACGCTTGGCCCAGGGAAAATGAAGTCCTGGGCTATGTGGGATGGACATGTGGCCACGTTTAGGTAGCCACATCCACCTAGAGTCAATGTCGTTGAATCAGAGCCAAGTGAGTGAACTGCAGTTAGGAGCCAAGTTTGAGCCAAATGAAAAATAGCCTTATATCTTTCTTGTCTTTTGCTCTTTCTGTTCTTTCTGTTTGCTTGTGTTATTTTGGCATGTCAGGAGTTCGACCCATGAAAACCAGCAGCTCTATTGCTAACATGCGCACACTTACACGCTGGCCATAAATGGCAGTTTTTTAATTCCTTTTTTGAAATTTCCACCTGAATGATACCATAAGGAAAGATGTTTGACAAAGAAATTGGACGTGACTTTAGTAACCTCAACTTCCAAGCAGCCCTTCCACGTATGAACAGACATAACAGAATTTCACTGCCCAGAATGGGAAACGAATCACAACAAAAGCGGCTTCTTCTTTCGCAAACCTCATGCATTTGAGCCTTGGTTTAAGGAAAATAATGTAACGTATGCTACCAAGCTGGTGCTGCTGACATCTGGGATACTGGTAACGTGATAGAGATGCTAGCTGCACCTATCAGAGTTAGCAGTTTGTTTTTTGTTTGTTTGTTTTTTAAATGAATGAGTTTCATATGATACTTTTACACAGCCATGGTCTCTGGTTTGTTTGTAAAATATTGCTAGACCCTTGCAGTGGTGAAGAGTTCTTCTTTTGTTGTTTTATGCCAGTTAGCTAACAAATTGATGCAGAGTTGCTACTTGAAGCCAATGGTAGAGTTAGCTAAAGGTTTGATAAAAGTTGCACAGTCTACTTTGGTTAGTATATTTCTAATCTCTTTTTGACTATTGAAAAAATTTCCCATTCTATTTCAGTGCAGGACTAATTAGCACTTCTCTCTTTAGCTGCGTCTCAGTGAAGTGGCTGTACACAACCTCCCTTTGAAGAAACGCTACCATACGCTGGTGCCTATATTTGTGCTATATCTCAGTAAAGACTCATGAGATTTTCACAAAAGTCTTAGGAGCAGGTCAAGATGATCCAATACTGCTTATCTGTGAGAGGAAACTGCATGTGAACCTTTCAGAATCAGCAGATAATTTAAAAGTGAGATTATAGTCATAGATTTTCAATCAATGAGCTAAATCAGGTGATAATGACCATCTTCTTTCATTTAACCCCCATAAAGATGTGAGGTGTCCTCTACACGTGCATTCAGGCATTTTGCTACGCAACATTGGTTCTTAAGGGATTAAAGAAACGAGGACGACCAAAGTCTGATCTTCAGTTCCCATCATCGTTTTGTGAAAGAGCTATTGATGCCTATTGGACTGGAAAACTTTGGAAAATGTTCTTAAAAGAGTATAGACACCATTACTCCACAGTCACTTCAACTTGACCATCCAACAAAATAACTCAAAGTGAAAAGTTTGCTATAGTCTGCCAGGTATCAAAGGAACATCTAAGCATAAGACCCCTCTAATGTCAGCTGATTTAGATGTTGAAGAGTTTTCACAGTCAGCTGAACAACACAGTGTGGGGGACAAAAAGAAGGTAGCCATTGCTCACCAAAAAAGAACATGGCAGCCAGCCAGCAGTTTTGGTAGTATCATGGTTATGTTTTATTTGAATCAGAATTGTTTGCATTACTATAGAAATATTGATTCTGAATTATAGCAAATATTTCTAATGGAAAATGTCCCTGAAATCATACCCAAAGGAATCAGGACAGACATGCCCTGCACACACGTTATTTCACCAAAAAGAGCAAAGTTAATGTCAATGAGCTGACCAGTGGAAAGAAAAAAAAACAACAAAACAACTCAGTAACATTTCATAGTTTAAACAATTTTGTGCAGAGGAAAGGTCTGAAATCAACAGTTATCAACAGTTCTAAATGTATAAATTAGTTGTTTTGGTTTTTTTTCTTGTTTATTTGGTTGGCCAAGGATGATATTTCTGTCTTGTGCAAAACTTTCAAGCAGCATCGTCAGCATGGTTATCATAGTGAATTTATTATTAAATGGGAAATGTAAACGTCATTACTAAAATTTGTGGGTAAAGGAGTAAACTAACCGGTAGACATCACCATCAGGAGTCAGAGCCAGGTTAAAAGACAGAATATAAAACAGAAAAATACTGTATAAAACAAGGAACTAGGAGCTAAACATAGTTCACACAAGATTCAGTCCAGCGTTTGCTTGACTCATAGAGCAGGAATACGTGACCACTAAGCTCAGGCTTTAGAAGATCGTTTTTTATCGTTTAGGATCCCCCATTCAAACTATTCTTGAAATCCAGCTGTGTTTTGTGGCACCGTAGCTTTGACAAGTACAAGTTCTTCATCAGGCAGAGCATTTAATCCCTCAGCTTGTTTTCACCTCTTTTTCATGAGAGACAGCACAGTTTGGACGTCTTTGGTCTGATAGAAACTTTGTTCATTTCATCGCAGGGCACACCTCTTATTACTGTTAAAATACCTCTATTAAAGAGTGAAAGGCGCAGTGAAAGACAAAGACAATTTTCCAGAGTAAAAAAAAAAAAAAGAAAGATACGTTCTCAAACAGCTCTCCATGAGTACCTAAAAGCATTATGGGAAGCCGTGAACTAATCAAACCTCTGCTAGTGATTGAATAGAGTGGTTTTCATTTGACCACGGTAATGTGACTTAATCGCCTTCCTCTGAGATGAAGTCTTTTCCGTGACCCCCCACCCGCCCGCTACCCGCTGAGGAAAAGTGAAGGGCAGGTTAGTTTGTGACCTTGGTGCTTGGTGGTAGAAAATGAAAACGTAAAGAGGTAGAAGCTGTCATGGAGTTCTAATGGAGCGCCACTCTGACCGTCTCCATGCACAGGAGGCAGGGCTGAAAGAGGAGGGTCAGGATGAAAGCAGCGATGGATACATTCTGTAGTGGAGGCACACGCATGTTCCCAAAGCTTGAGTGTGAATTATGCATTAACAGTCTCACTCAGCCTTCAGAGAAACCTCACCAGAGAGGGAATAGTGAGGTGGAGATACAAGCAGAGTGGGGGATGTGGCAAAACCCTCACAATCATGCACATTAATGGAAGCATAAGGCATGCAGAAAGTATAAATCATGCTCACTATATAGGTGATCGCCCCCTCAGTAGTATACGTTGTGGACAATAATGGAGAGGACAGCAAAATAATTTAGTATTTACTAACAATAGTGTGCTACTTATTTCTTTGCTCAAGCTCATTTCTGTTTGCAAAGCTGACACAAAGATGCTCAGGGTAATAGTGTTGTGCTCTTTTGTCTTAAATTGTTACATCCATAATCGACTGAAACAATTGAAAGTCTGACATTGCCTTTTCTCTGTGCACTTGAACATGGTTTTCCTGAAATAATATTAATTTAAGTTTAGTTCTTTTAAGTGAGAGATTTTCACATCAACGGCTAAATTACATCAGCTGGTTTTGTCCAAAACCAACATTTTTTTTGTGTCATTTGTTTATTATGTTTTTTAAAAAAAGGAAGAAGGAGAAGAAGCAAGAAAAGGAGAATGACCAGGCACAGTGGACTAACCTTTACTCCTTCATAGATTACTGAGGTGGCCTAGTTTGGTAGAACTGAAAAAGGTTGTGGTGATGAAATAGATGAAGCACAGTCAAGGTCACACTTCTGCTTTTTGCTCTTGATATTCTTCTTGGATACGGGCCTCCAGAGCCTCATGTAATACAGCTGGATTGCATCAAGATCAGCAACAACAAATCCTAGGCCGCCATTGTTTTTTGGAAAAATTCAGATTTCATTCCCTTCAGGTAAAAAAAAACGTTCTTGCTGTGCCATGCCTTAATGACAAAACCATGAACTGTGAGGAGGTAAGGCGCTGACTGGTCAGTTGGTCTACGCCGAGACCCTCGCCTGTGGTCATCATGGACTTTGATATTGATCAAAAGGACAAACAATCAAGTATATGCAGCCTTATATCTAAGATCAGGTTAAAAAAAATAAGAAGGAGCTAAAAAATCTCACAGGATTCAGGTTGAGGTGGTTCAGCTACCTTATTATGCCACACATGACCATGTGGTTGAAGGACCCTTGTACTATGTGGAGCCACTATTGGATGGACTATGTCATTATAATCAGTGAAGCTTCAGCTCCCCTCATACCAAACTTGACAGAATGGTTTGAGAGGAGATGGACTGGAATGATGGCAAATCGTGGTTTAATTGGGGATGTAAGAAGGAGTATTGGATGTTGGGCAGAGTGAGAAAAGTCAAATACTATTATTTCTGCAGTCCTTTTACAAGTTAATATAGTTTTCTTCTTAGATTCATATTTGTACTTTATGTAAAATATACAAAAAAATAAATATTTGTCAGTGAATTTTTTGAGGAGATGTTAGACCATTACACCAGCTTTTGCACCTTTATGCTAGGGTATGCTAAGTGGTGGCTTCTCTTTGTTTTGTTTGTTTTTTTTGTTTGTTTTTTTGGCGATATGAATTATTCTCCTATTTGTGAGTGTGAGCCATTGACAGCATGTAACTATGGATGGAGTATCCAGCCTCTTTTTTCTTTTTTCCTCAAACTGCGTAGAAGCTTGAACAAACCCACCAGTTAGCTCTTTAAGCTTGACTTAGCTTCCTGCTAACCCAGGAGGGACCGAGTAGCAAAGCTTATTTCCTGGTTGGGCTTCAGTCTGGAGGTGGGATGACTGCTGTCTGAGGTGTTACCAAACACCCGTAGCTGCACGTGTGTGTTTCTGCTGCGGTCCTCGATGCCTTTGATCAGAATCGTAATCATGGAAGCTTGCTACCCGTTTTTTTTTCTTTTATTTATTTATTTTTTTTCCCATTTCGGCCCTTTCACTGTGAAGAATGAGAAACCATTTTATCTCATCATTTTAGTCCTGCTCTGTAAAAAATGTGTTTTACAAAATGCTTCATTTCTGATATGATTTAAGCAGACTCTTATTACTTTTTGGTATTCCACAGGAATTCAACTTTTTTCCTTAGAGTGCATTGAGAACAGACAGACTGCAGAATTATACCAAGCTAGCTCCTTCTGTTTCATTCATCTCTAAAATTTTAGGCTGAGGATCAATGGTAATATGATCATCATGAATGAAAAGATACAGTGATCCATGAGCTGTTTGGTGATACTTCAGGCCAGTTCACTGCCGCTACAGTTCGTCAGCTGTAACATGATATGCTTGAAAAGCTCCTTTTGCTACACATGACTGGATCATATGGCTGGAATAAACACAAACAGACTTGGATGAATGACCAATCTCTCCTGTAATCTGGTCATTAGAAAATTGCAAGAAGGCCCATTGCTCGTTAGCTTAGCTGAAATATTTAAAGCAAAACTCATAACATTCATGTGGAATGGAGAAGGTTGTCAATTTGTTTAACAAACAGCCCAAAGGTTAAAAAAAAGAATTAAAATCAATCCTGAAACAGACAAATATCTTTAAGATTAAAACTTACAGGGAGTCATCTTAGCTGCCCATTATTTCCAGTCTTTATACTATGATGAGCTCATATCGACTCCTGCCTCAAGCTGTATAGATAACTTTGGACATGACGGGAGTATTGATGTTTCTCAACAAAAGTCTCAGCCACAAGCTGGGAGGCAGGTGGATTTTCCCAAAATGTCAAATTATTTACTTTACTTACAGTCATCTTTCTCTTTAGTTTCTTTTAATCCTGTTTTTCAGCTTATTCGTATTGCGTCTGAGAATTGTGTAAATGCAGTCTCACCTATGCAGAAATCTATGTAACAGAAATAAAACCAAAATATAATAACAAAAAAAAAAAAAGAAAAAGAGCAATACTAAGTACCACCTTCATGCATTTCTTAGTTGTAGCCAGGTGCCTTTGATGAAATGATCATGAGCAGGTGTTCAGACCTCTTTAAGAGCTGAGATTTGGGCAGTCTGAAGCGTTTAGCTCACTGCCAAGAGGAAAAGACACAAATGATTGCCTTGGAAAAGCACCTGTTGCTCTTCATCACTCTTTATAAGATCACAAAGCCATTTTCTAACAACGTCTTCTGAAAAGTGGATGTCCCAACAAATTTACTCCAAGGTCAGACTGCATAAATGCTCAGAGAGAAAAAAAAATAAAGCAAATACAAAAAACAAACAGGCTGTACATCTCAGAGCCTTCGGGCCTTAAATCTTAAAGTCAATGACAGAATAATTAGAAGAGCAAAAGTATCAAGTACAGTTGGTATAGAAGGCCTGCCATGTGGTGGGGCGTTGATGACTTGGGTTTGCTTTGTAGCCAGAGGACCTGGGCTCCTTTTACTTATTGTGCCGAACAAGAACTCCTCTGTCTACCAGAATATTCTAGAAGTCTGACAACCAAAGCTTGGTAGAAGCTGGGTCCATGACCTGAAAATGATCAATGATCTGAGCGGAAATCTTGATCAGTATGGCTAGGAAAAAAAAAGAAGTTTTGGGTTGGGATAGTCAAAGTCCAGATGTCAGCCCAGTCCAAATGCATGTTTCCATCAGCTCGGACTGACTACCATCAGATGCTTAAGTGTGCACCGACACTTCAGTTTTAGTTCATCTGAACTAGTCTGTGCTCCTCGTGTGCAGTCTTACCGCATTACTTTCATTTTCAACCCCCATGTTGTTCATACCACGAGAAAAAATAAAGCTTTTGTACAAACTTCTGAGGTAATTTTCAAGTTGGCCGTCAACCTCATTAAACAGATCACATATTTGAAATTATAGGCCTTTTCACACAGCAGTCGCACCTTCTTAGGAGAAAAAAAAAACAATAGAAAAAGACATCCTTGTTAAGCCACTGCTTGAGTCTCTATGGAGATCTACACATGTAGCTCAGGGCCACATCAGTGTGAGATCATACATAATCAACCAGTGTTACAGAATAAGATGGATGACATCAGCGTTGCTGGTAGGACAGGTATGTTCCACACACAAAAAGAAAATCAGTCTGCACTCTGTCCCATGGCAGTGCAGAGGCTCAAGGGAAACACTTACTCTAGGGCCGTTCACATTCAGAACAGCAGAAAATGCTCCGTGTAAGGGACTAATGAGAACCCTGGTTACACCTTTTAAAAGCTTTATTCTGCAACAAAACGATTGCTGTATTTTAGCATGGGTACAAGGGTGCAACAGGAATGATTTTGCACATTGTTGAAGAAATGAACAGCGTAAAAGTGTTGTGGTATTAATACAGCGAGGCCTCATGCCTTCTGTCTGAGGGGCCCGATGATAAATGCTGCAAAAACACACTCGTAATGTGAAGAATGCAAATATTTCTTTTAAAGTTTGGTGTGAATGCATGAAGGATGGACGTCGTTTTTCACTCATAAATTCTGCATTGTTTTTGTCTTTTGCTACTGTTGTTCGTTAAATGTCTCATATTATGCATTTCCTGACTTTCAAAGGTTGTAATATAACCAGTTTTCAGGCCATCTAGATGTCATTTTAAGAGGTGCACCATTGATGAGGCAGCAAATGGAAGTTTTAAAAGAGCAAGAATGCCTGCTCTTTTAAAGGAGCTTCTCTAATTTGTATTTTCAATAGAACTTTCTACTCACGTAGAAGAGAACGACCCAGTCCTGCATCTGTCTCTGGTCCGGTCTGCCTCACTTAGACATGATTCAGTTCAAACAGAGACATCATCCAGTTGTCGGCGTTGCTGTGGCTCAAATCTGGCACGAACATCTCTGATTGGTTTAAGAAGTTAACCAAGAACAGCAGAAACAGCAGGAGCAGAATGAGGGTGAGACCAAACATGGTGCTCACCAAAGCACAGTGGAACTAGAGGATTTAGGCTGCAGACCCAGAGAAACCATCAAAGTTAAATGATTATTGTGGTGCCTCATCAAGATGAATATGGGATCAGAACAGCTGAATGTTGGCTCTTATAACAAAAATGACACATTGCAATGTGTTAATTTGAAGTTCTAGTAAAGGACAGATGTTTGTTTTCTTTTAAATTATAATTATTTAGTAATATATAAAACCTTAGAGCTAAAAGCCATGTACTTTCTATACACATAAGCGTATTTGTGTCTGTTACTAAAATGTATTTGACCATCATAAACCAGGAGTCAGCTCTCTCAGAAAGCCTCCATCAATCATTGAGGCTTAATTCAATCAGGGTCCACATCTTAATCAGACCTGGGTTGGCTGCCGCTCCCAGCCACTAACCATGCCACTGGCAGCGCGACACGACAACAAAGACGCAGACAGAAAGGAGAAAAGGAATAACAGACGCAGTGCAAATGAAGGGTCATTAAACAAGAAACAAAAAGATGTTGCAACTGCCGCTTGTGTATGAGTGACATCACATTTTGTCTGTACTTAGGCTGAACAGGCCAAGTTTCTGACTGTGTTTTTGTGTGTGTGTTACAGCTCTGCCTCAGAGGATTTGGGCTGCAGGCGTGGAGACTTCAGCAGAAAACACTATGGTTCGGTTGAGCTGGTGAGTCCCACCCACCACGCACTCTTCTGTGTGTCTCTTTCTTTGTGCCTCAGCATGAGCATCTCCTCATCCTCCTCATTGATTCTGCCTTTTATGTTCTCCCCTCCCACTCTATCTGTCTCCCTTTCACTGCCACCCCCTTTGTCTGCTGGCATGGATGGACAACAGAGGGGGGCTGATGAGTCATGACGTACTGGGTGTGGTCCAGCTACGTGTTTTGTCAGACAGGGTCACAGCAGGTCCTCCACTTGCAGTGACGTAGGACTCTGCCCGCCCTCAAAAGCCTCGCTCGTTTTGTTATAGCGCTGCTGATCTGAAAGTGTGTGTCTTTGTGGTTGACGTTTAAGGTGTCGAGTCATTGTTGCTATCGAGTGTGTGTGTGTGTGTGTGTGTGTGTAAGGGCCCATCCCTCCACTGTGAGCTGAGCGTGTGCATCCCGATAGCCCAGAAGGACAGGAAGTCCTGCGCTGCAGTTGCATTTCCTTCCAGAGACATATTGTGGGTTTGTCCATGAGGGCTGCACGCCACGTGTGTGACAGATTAGTCCTGAGGAGAAACCACATGTTGCATATCAGCACCAGCAGACAGATACGGGGCTGTGTGAGCGGGTGGGTGCGTGAGAAAATTAAGAGAGCAGTACACATGAGAAGGATGACACCCCAAACAGCCTGATGCAACAGTTCCCTTTTTGTCCCTCTTTCTTTTTCTTGCATTAAACATGTGCCAAATGACTTGTTACTGTAGATGTGATAAGTACAATTTCTAACTTCGCTGCCACACCCTAAATTTGTGGCCGTTTTTAAAAATAACTGCACAGCAAATTAGCAAGTTCCTATTTACTTTCTAGCATGACTATGGGTTAAGAATTTGATACAAAGACAAATAAGAATGTTTATAGTAATGAATGCCAACCTGTGAGAATTATTCTGTCCATTACTTATCATTGCTTAAATGATCAGAAGTAAAGCAACAGTAAAAGTGCTCCCATGACCCCTGTAGTACCTACTTTACATTTACACTCTTGATTAAGCAATAACCAAATTCTACTTCATAAATAAGAAACCACAAATTTGGTTATCCACTTTACAGAAAAGTAATGATCACGGAGGCCTTTCTGCTGCTCCATCATCTCCTGTATTGGATGCACGACTACTACACCGCTCCTTGATGGATCAAACATGACATAAGTACTGAGACTTAGCATCACCAGACCCGCAGTTCCTTAACGAGCCAATAAAAAGACACAACTGTGTCAGAAGTCTCTGTAATCATGTGCAAAACCAACTCTTTTAATCTGGGTGTAAAAACGTAAAAATGATCTTTATTTTCCCTGAACCATTATTTATTTAATAAACCTTTAATAATCATGTGGGCAATACTAAGTATCCCCTCACAGTTTCCACAGGATTTAAGAGCCCCGTTCTTCTAATCAGCAAGATTTGCTGACCTCTATTAAAAAAAAAAAAAAAGGGGGGGTTGCATTTTCCTGGACTGGAGCAGTCCAGTATGTGTACACACAATGCCAAGAGGGAAAGACATAAGCAATGGTCTTCCAGAAGAAGTTATGGAACCATTTCCAAACAACCTAAAGTTCATCATTCCACAGTGAGAGAGACCATTTACAAGAGGAAATATTCAAGACATTTGCCAGTCTTTCCAGGAATGTACATCCCAGCAAATTTAGCTTAAGATCAGAATGTGGGAAAACTCTCAGATCCTACAGGCCTCACTAACCATGTTAAATGTTAAAGTCTGTAACATCACAATCAAAACCAGTTCAAGTTTGATTTATTTGGAAGGACTGTCTGGGAAAGCTTCTTCTTTCTAAGGAGAATATGAACAAATACGTTTTTCAAAACTGCATCTGAAGAAAAAGCTACAACAATGTTCTTCATACAGATGAGAGCAAAGTGGAGTTGCTTGACCTCAGTGCACAGCTTATACTGTGTGAAAACCAAACACGGATTTTTGGCAGAAACGCTGTTCACCAACTGTCGAGCACGACCGTGGAGGGGGGATGATTTGGGGTTATTTTGAAGCCACAGGACATGGGCGGCCGTAAGTCACTGAGTGGACCGTAAACTTGTCTGTATCAGAGTATTTTAGCGGTAAAGATGAGGCATTTGTCCGACAGCTAAAACTGGGTCATGCAACAGGAAAAGGATGGTGAAGAATTTAATCCAGATCTGTGCTCCAAGGCAAACAAGACTGCAGCGTCACAACAAGCTTGTCGTATCCGAACTTAAAAGTGTCCGGAAAACTGTGACTTCACTACACTGTCAACATAGTCCCAACTTAGTCAATGTAGCTGACATAAAATCAAGTGTTTTACATGCAAAGTTGTTTCCACATCCACCAAAAACAAATAATTTAATCCACTATAATTAAAAAAAAAGATTAATCTATTTAATCCTGTCATCATAAAAGTTGAAAGGAACCTGATTTTAGGATTTTATCTCAACCACTTAATCAAGCACTTAGCCTGACTTCTGCTGCGATCACTCTCACTTTTAAGGGCAATTTAAAATTATACAGACCGAGCAGACACGTAAGGTCGTCCCTACAGTCCTGATGAGCGACTACAATCGGACACTTTATGTCACAATTTGACAAGGAGGAGAGTTATAAACAGAAAAACCACAAATGAGGCGACAGTCAGGAGCTAGCTCAGGCAGACGGTCTCAAGCAGCGTTGACGCTCCCCTTCTCTGCGTGGTTCTTTCCAATTAGCTTTTTAAATGGTTCGGCGAACCTTTTAAAAATCAAAGAGGTACTTGTCTATCCGAGCTCTCCAGCTTCCACCTTTTAGCTCTGATTTTATGGAGAGGAGGTTAAATTAAAGCAACACCACCAAGATTGTGCTCTTTAGCATGCTGTCCGTTACCGCTGTTGTAAATGCCGTTGCTGTGTGAGCCTCCTAACGTGCAACGCAACACATGTCCTTCTGTTGAGAAGATGAGAGAAGAACTGACGAACCCCGAGGGCTCGTTTGGAAACAATCACTACGGCCAACTTGGAGTAACAGTAGTAAACAGCGTGCTAGCTGTCGAAGCCAGCCGCATTACCTCATTTCCCAGCCTCTATCACCAAATAAACTATGAACCAGTGAGCACACAAAGAACTTTAGTCATTGTAAAGTCTAAAAATATATTAAATTCAAATGAAAAAAAAGCATCTGTGTCATGCCAGGAATTAATAAAATGTGTTTTCAACCATGCTAATGAAGTACAGCACTCTTCAGTTAGGTTACACATTTACACCTCTTTGCCAAGCCAAAAGAAAATGTCAATGAAAGCAAAAAGAAAAATAAAACTACTGGTCTGGATACATTTGAAGCCTGCAGTCCTAAAAGTTTCAAGCACAACATCTCTGCTGGACACTGCTCTGCTCACATCAACAAAACACTGACGCAGACGCGCCAGTCGAAGCCGAAGCGTCGTCATAAGAGAGCGCGTGCTGCGTTGCTGCGGTGACAGGCTGGCAGAGGTGAACCGAAGTCCACCAAAGATAAGCATACGTTAAAGCAGCATCATATCTGTGGAGGAAAAACGGCTGAGTCATTTTGTGACGTTAATGACAATTAAATCATTCTCGACAGGAATTCATCAGGTGTTTGTCTCCTGTCCACAGCACACCAGAAAAACGCTGTCGACAGATGAACCGTTTGGTGCCTAAAAGGCGTCAGAACCTCAATTTTCACACTCTTTCTCGACCTTTGGAAAAACCTTCCCTTCACTTACGCTACAGCTTTCAGAAATGTGTGTGCAGCAAATGCAACAGAAACACTTTCACTTCATGTTCAAACAAGCAATTATTTTTTCTTTACTCACACAAAAAATAAAGACTTAATTTCGCTGCAGAGACAGTGACTAAAGATTAAATGTGAGCTTGCCGAGATGTGAGTGTCCTCCCTGAGGTTATTTTTGATGATCAACCTGGGCATATTAAGCCTTATCATTATTTTTTCATTATCCACCTCCTCCTCTAAAAAGCGCGCCACACAGCCTTTTAATCTGTCAGGAAATGACTTGCGCTCAAAACAGACTCGTGCTGCAAATAATTAGCTGTAATATTTTTGTTTCCATACACGCATTAATTTGATTCAACATCTATATCCAAACATTCTTAGTGGCTTCTCAACACTGTCAGGATATAGTGTTCAGTTGTTCTGCTGGAAAAACAACATATCATTTTATCTTTTTGGAAAGTTTTAATTAAATAAATTGCAATGGTCCTCTTCAATATAAAATTTCTCCTTTTTTTTTTCAAAAGTTGGGAAATTTTCCTTTTGTCTTAATATAATGCATGGAACTTGCTTTTGTGATAATTGCACATTAATACAATAACAAATCACCTTTTTAACATCTTTGTTTGTGGTGTCAAGTTTTTTTAGGGGTGGAGTTAGCTGTTAGACTCCACCTCCACTCTGCATTTGCACACCGTGTGCCTCTTTTGAAATTGGTGCTACAGCTTTGTGCCACATACCCAAAGCTATTCACTTCGCAAAAGTTCTTTTCCATCGTTGTTTTTTTATTCTTTTTTTTGCTTTTAATTATTCTTCTGTACAGCACTTTGGTCCTTTGTGGTTGTTTTAAAGTGCTCTACAAATACAGTTGGATTGGATTGGAAAAGTTCTCTCTTGTGAAATGGATCTGCATTAGTCCGTTTCCTCTGAATTTAACTTAAATTTCTAGACGTGCGGCACCAGCAGTTGCAGAAGAAACTGCCACTGGATGCCACTTGATGGGCAAATGACCAATCAGCAAAGCATGCGACATTAGCAGAGCAAAAACAAGACGACAAGACGAGTACCAACAAAAGTCCAAAATAGCGTCAGTGGAGTTGGAATGTTACAATCCAAGGTGTTAAACGCAATTCAGTATTTATCTTGCATGTTTTGGAATAGTGTCTCTTGGAAGTTGGTTTTTGACTCTATGGAAAAAGTTCTCCCACACTGAAGCACGATTGACGGTGCACATTACTGAGAATGGGAGAAGTACCAGAGCCTTTGCAAGAGAGAACGTGAGTGTGGATGGCCGGACCATTGGTGCAGCGTCCTTCTGAAAGTATAAAACTGCCTAAACTGTCATTCAGCGAGTGACAAAGATGAAGGAAATGAAGAAATGAGTTATTGCTCAAGGTGCACATGATATAAAACGTTATATGTTTCACGTAATGCGAGAATAGGCAACAGTGCACGAACGAAGCTCATTAAAGAAGCAAAACCATGAGGAGCGGAATTTATTTATTTATTTATTTTTAGGGCAGACAAAGGCAGAAAACAAACAAAAAACAACATTGGTGTGACTTTACTGATGAAGAACACACAAACTTGCTTGTTTTCTCTCTGACAGGTAATTTAAGCTGCAGATATGATGTTAATTAGTTGGTTCATGCTGTTGAGTTGGTTGTTATCTCCAGTTTGATCCCTAGACGTCACTAACTGTTACACGATTTTCATTTAAAAGCTGTGAATATGACTCCACGTGTATCTCCTGGTACCCAAATTGCACTACCATCTAACAGATTTTTTTATGCATGGCCAAAATTCATCTCATATTGCTGCAATCACAAAGCACTTTCCTTTTCGAGTTTGCATAGTTTGAAATCATGGCTTTGATTACATTTTATTCTCCATGTTCTTTTTTTAATATCTCAACATAACTGGTAGATACTGATCCAAAGCAGGCTCTCCATAATAAGACAGACCAGCATAAACAGAGCCATGACTCACCCTGTCTGTTTGTTTTATTTTTGGCATCAGTGATAGCTGTTGCCAATATAAGCGTGTACCTCAGCGAACACCGTCGTAGTGATATGATTTCCTCTACTCCACAACCGCCGACTTCCTGTGGCAATAAAGGGATGCATGCTGTTGAAACTCTGCCCACTTGAGAATAAACCTTGCACTTTAAATTTAATGTAACTTCTTCTGCAGTGAAACATGATCGCTCTTGTCCTTTAGCAGGAAGGTATACCATCTTTCAGTTTGACAAAAAAGAAGAAAAATGTATATATAGAATATAAATTAGGTTGGATAAGCAGCAGCCAGGTGCTGCAAGATCAGTGCACTTGATTGACTGATCCAGCAGTGTGTGTGTGTGTGTGTGTGTGTGTGTGTGTTAACACAATGCCAAAGAGGCAAGACATCAGCAGTGACATCAGAGAAACAGTTGTGGCTGTCCCTCAGTCTGGTAAGGGTCATAAGACCACGTTATCATCTTCTCAGGAGCGAGATCATTCCAAGATCAGTGTTTAAGAAAAACTGCAAGAAACACGGTCAACAACTAAAGACTCAGTTAGCATAAAAACTTGTAAAGATTATGACACGACAACTGAAAAACAATTACAAGTGTGACATATAAAGAAGGGTTGCCAGGTTGGAAGCATCTTCTCTCCTTATCAAGAACATGACAGCATGGTTAAAGTTTGCAAAGCTGCATCTGAATAAATCACTTGTGGAACACTGTCCTTTGAATAGAGGCTGGAGGGAGTTTTTTTTATTTTTTTTTTTTTTTTTTATGATGCATTTGACAAAAACCAAACACAACACACATGGACTTCATATTTCAGGACACTTGGTGTAACTTCTGACTGCCTTCAAATTTGACAGGTTTATTCAGTGCTCGGGACCAGCTCAATTAAAATTCCTCAGCAGTGAAGGTCTACCTTCCTTCACATGTATCTGAGAGAATTATTCATGCTTTTATGAAATTTCAGGCACATTTTTGTAATTCTTTGCCTACGGCACTCCATCACTCGTCAGTCTTTGGTTTACAGGCTATAGAAAACGCAGCCGCTCGCCTTCTGGCCACTTCTGGACTGGCCTCTTTACTCTGGCTTCCTGCTCATTTCAGCTTCAGTTCAGCTACTTGTTTCTAAGTGTCTTAAAGGCCTAGCACTGTCCCACATGTGCAAGTTTTTAAAGCCTCACACTTCAGCCAGCAAACTGAGATCTACAAACCAGCTGCTCCAGGATGTTCCCAGATCGAGACTGAAAAACAGAGGTGATAGAGCTCTCCAGGGAGGCTACGGTTTCAGTGGTGGCCCCCTTTCAGCAAAAAACCTGCTCACACTCTTGATAAGCTCATAAACTCCTGGAAATGAATTTCATCTTATTTGGTCTTTAGTCACAATTGAGCAGAATGTCCCATGATTTATTCATTTTACTCTTTAATAACATCATGCTTTATTGTTCTTAATTTTGTATTTATTGTTGACATGATTTTATTTATCTGGGATGAAATGTGAACCGCACTTTGGTCAACTCGTATTGTTTTAAATGTGCAAAATAAAGTAAAATAAACTTTCAGGTGATGCTGGCGCAGCAGAAAAAGGGAAGATACAACTTCAAATTTAGAGCCAGGTACATGTTTTCTTGCTTAACTCATGATGATGATAAAATCTTGCAATCCTGTTTACTCACTAGTTCCCACAGTAAAAATGTAAAAGAAAAGAAAAAGTCACTGTGATGTCTCTGTGTTGTTTTGTAAAGGGTATTTTTTGGTTGTGCGTTGTAAATTTGAAACAAGTAGAAAGTTTAATTCACAAAATGCACCAAAGAATAGAGGAAATCGATATCCTGCTCCAGCACTTAATCACGCACGACCACGCAAACGGACTCCACGGCCGTACTACATGAAGTCACCGGTCGCCCTAGTCCACATGGGGGAGGTTCCCATTTTTCACTCCGCGCCAACACACATTCAAAGACTCGCACTTTAAAGTTTTGAGCTGAAACTACCTCCCAGCGTTCGTGTGTAGAGACAGCAAACACAAAGGCAACTCCTACTCCCAAACTTTAGCATTGTGCACCAAAGCTGAAGCTGGCAACAATTAAAGCCGTTTCATCCTGCCACGGCAGCTTAGAGAGCTTGAACTGAATGTTTCTGTGAAGGGAGTGTTGACAGTGAGGTGGGCAGTGGCTGTCTAAAGCAGAAGAAAGAAAAAAACGTGTTGGAAGTAAAACCCTCTGATGCACACTGTGATGTTGATTGCTTCTGTGTGGGCATGTGCATCTGTCTCAGCTCCATGCTGTTGAGTGTGTCACACTACACAGTAATGAACACAACTGACACTACTGAATTTGCATGTGTGTGTGTCTGTGTTTGAAAAACACTGTGTTGAGAGGTTAGCTTGCAGTCTCGCACAGCGACTGGTGAGCAGACTGCTCCACTTCCACCTGCCTACCAGTGTTAGTGTCAATGCCTCAGAGCTTTAAGACCGCGCTGCCACTTTGAATCTATTCCCAGCCTCGTGTGTGCTTCGCACTGTGTTTGACTTTGTCGGTTTGTGTGTGTGTGTACGTGTGTGTCTGTTTTTTTGTTTTTTTTAAACTGCATAAATAAAGCTGACAGCAGTGACTTTCCCCGCAAGATTATATTAGAAGAAAATAACAAATTAATATGTGCCATGTTTAATTCTTGTTTGTTTTGTTTTTTTTGCAACGAGGCAAATGTAGCAGCAACAAGTGTACAGAGTTTACAGACTAAGACTAGCCAACCTTAGCTATCAAAAGCTAATGCTCATGTCAAACCAAGCACATCAACATACTGTTGATTGATCATAAATTAAATTTGTTCTGGTTCAGTTCTTCACTTGCAAAATAAGACACTGGCTTTGATAGAGGATGTAGTTTTTGATTCATTTGAAATTTATTTAAAAGCCACGCTATGTAGTAGTACCACTTCTGACCACATGTAGGCAGCATATCAGAAGAATGTTGAGCTACAACCAAGTGCACCTCTAGAGGGACAAAGTGGTATTACAGGCATCCCCCACAGTAACATTGTTGGCTTTTAACAACTCAGCAGATCTCTATGTCCCTTTGTGGTCAAACATGGTATTGCTAATATGTTGAAAATATCAAATTTAGAGGAACTCTATTACAGTCAACTTTTTACAATATTTACAATATTCTCCAAATATAGGACGCCAAGAATGAAGAAAAATTCTGAAAAATTTTGATAACCGCATAACTTCTTTGGAAGGCAGATTATATGTATTTATAAAAAAGACAGAGAAGCTACAGATTAATACACAAGTAATCCCCCTGAATATTTACTTTGGAGCCTCTAGAAGTGTGCAGTGGTGTATTTCTCTGCACGTGCTTATGTCTTCAGCTTGGTTTGAGTTGCAGCCTTTAAACAGAGTATATGAAGAGACCAGACAGTTGCAATTTTTGCCTGGTTACTCAGTATTACAGTATAAATACAGACATTTAATGGATTTCTTAAATTAAATGTGAATATCTGCTGCATTCTGGCTTTCTATTATGATGACAGTTGGGAAACAATTTGGGTAAATTTGATTTCTGAAAAGATTGAAGAAATTAACTGTTACTTATTCTGAAAAAAAAGGCCACATCCCTACAACAAAGCAATCCTGCACTTGAAAAATTCTTGTACTAGCATGGGAATTTCAACACATTCTGCAGTTTTTCACTAATTTTTGCCTCATGGACATCTGTATTGTCTGTATTCCTGGATTTTTGACGTCAGTGAAGTCAGGTTTATTCTGATCCTGAGGCTATGTTCAAATTGCAGCCTAAATCCAATCTGATTTATATCTGAGTAGAATCCAATATTCCTGGTGACACTTTACATTATAATATGTTGCATGTGATCAGAGCTGATGTGTGCCCTTGCCAGTCCACATGGTTGCTGAGTTACCCTAAACACACACAGAACCGATGAAAACAGACCATAGATTAAGAAAGAACAGCACAAAAACTCTTGCGGCAACACTCATAGATTCTCTGAAGAGTGCATTTGAAGTCTTTTTTTTCTCCTCTCTCATACTGTGCAGCACCATGTTGCAAATGGCTGGAACAAGCTGGCCTGGAAGCTGGCTGGAAGATGTCCACTTTGGTTCAGTTACTGTAATTTCGCTTGCTATCTTAGCTTAGTCTAACCTACAACGCTAAATGATTGAACTTTACATTCATTCTGATCAAATCTGGTCAAACTAAACCTATTCCTACAAGTGACAGGCCGAGTGAGACAGCAGACATCTACTTGTTCTTGTTTCAGCTCTGGCGCTGCAGTCCAACTGGTGTCTCCTATGTCCATTAGACTTGAAAAGAGGGGTGAAGATTGTTGCTTTGCTAAGCTCTGACCCCGAACCCTTCCTGACAAACCCAAGACCTGTTGCAGTATTGTCTTTTGTTTTTTGTTTTTTTTCACTTCCACAATGAATCTAACCCTGAAAACTGCTATGGCACCTCAAGACAAACTAATTTGGAAGGTGATGACCCAGTACACATGTAGTGGGAGCATCAAGTCCAATTTTTCTACGAGACAGCACCTGAAAAGAAGATAGACTCTTGTTTTTATTTCGGTATCCATCTGTGGACCTTTGTTGTTGTTGTCGACCGTCCACCATGTCGGCACCACAGGTCAAAACACATGGAACAGCTGTTTTTGCATTTTTAAGCCGTCACTTCCATCACTCTGGTCGACATAGTTGTTTGTGTTGTGTTACAAATGGCACAAAACGCTATTTTAAATCCTGTTTAAGTAAGCAAACTATTGAGATTGAGATGCGTCTGTGAAAATTCAGTTAAAATTGCAATTGATATATGTTGTTTGGGTGGAAAAACAATCGCATTTCAGTGTCGTTTTTGGCTGCTCAGTCAACAAATCTGTCTAGGTTATGATCTGGAAATGCTAAAACGTGTTTGGGCTGTCAGACTGAAGACATGAGTCTCTTTGTTCATACAGATGCATACAAACACACTGACAATATTAATGCAGATATCTTCATTCATTTTCTCTGAAGTTAATAACAAACACTGAGACACTGTTTTTCTGAAAAGCTTTTGAAGCAATAACCATCAGTCTTACATTTCCAGATTTAAACTTATTCCTAGCACTTTATTTTCTGTTAGACCTTAGTTATTTGTGTTTAAAATTACTATAAACCTGCAGGAGCCAGTCACGACTTGATTAGGGCTGGTTGAGACCAGACCTTGTTTTTGCGGCCCGAAAATGTGTTTCTCATTTTAATGACCGTTACTGTCTATTTTAGATGTAGCCATTTTATCTTCGCCCGCATGCCTCGAACAAGGCTCCAAAAATAAAATGATGCTTGTGAAATCCTTCAGGGCTACTTGAAAGGAATTGATTTTTTTGGAAAGCATATGTCTCTGCCAGTCTCTTAAAGTAATCTGAAGATGATGTCATTGTAGACGCATTTTCCAGCATATTTAAACATATTAATCTATCTCTTTTTCAGATTCTTGTTTTTCCATCTGCCCCCGTCCCTATTTCCTCTGATGCATAACTAATCATCAGTTAATCAGATCATACATGGCCCTCATCTGCTGAACTCTGCCATCCAAGACTTCACAGCAGCATCTGCATGCTCTTCAGGACTCTTAAAGCTGTTGCACCCATCAGCATCACTCCTGGGTGGGTGGGTGTTTGGGTGGGTCGATATCCTGCTGCTGCCTGTTCAGATTAGTCATTCTTGCGGTTATATAGATGCACATATATATTGATGTGGTGGTGTCAGCTTGGCTGTCTTTAACTCAGCTGCATATCGTGTTAATCAGATGCCATTTGTCTACATGGCAAACAAAACAGTATTGCCTTTGATTTCACCTCTCATCTTCTCATCTTCCCCTTGACAGGTTGTTATTTCATGTCGACAACAACATCTTGTAATATACATCATTAATTGCTTTGGAGGGGGCCTCCACAGCATGAGAGAGCCTCTCACCTGCATGCTGTGAAGTGATCTGTGCCTCAGCGTAGGTGTCTTGAGGTACTGTTGTTGTAAATTGAGGACCAAATTCATGTCTGGTTGTGTCCTCTTTTCTTTTTTTTTTGTCATCAACAAATACCACAAAAAGACAAATCAACACTGAAGTGGATCTGGCTAAAAAGAATAGTCGTGTGCCTGAAACCTGATATTTCTTAATCCTGAGCTTCACTGCTGTTGCAAAAAATGGATGTGAGAAACTATAGATGTTTGTAGCACAGATTAAAAAGGCTTTAGCTGCATAGTCAATATGTATTAGAGGCAAATTGAAACCTTCTTTCAGGTTTTGTAAAGTAGAGATCTGGGGCTGTCCGATGCAGCATGTTCACTTTAACTGCATGGTTCAGAACGATAGACTCTATGACAAGAACTGGACAAACCCTCTTGTGGCGTCTGCTGCGAGTCATCTGATCGGCTACAGGTTGCCTGGCGAAGCTCAGCCCCAACCAAAGGCTTGAAGCCATTCGACACTCTTCACCTCCAGGCTCTCTGAGCCCCCAACTCACAGCTGGTCACCGTGGCCTGTTAGTACAGAACATGACAAGCCAAACAGGGGCAAGAAAGCCCTTGAGTAGGACTCTGGGGGGACCCTCCTGCCAAAGGCCAGCCAAGCACAGGAAGAAAAGGTGAGGGAGGCAGGACAGAGAGGAAGGAGGACAGGGTGAGGAGAGGTACAGAAATATATAAACGTGTGGTGGTCGGAGGGTCGGACTGCGGGTTTTAGTTGGTCTCCTGCAGTGGCATCTTGTAGACAGGCGTAGCTAAACGCTGGGGTGGTCAGAAGATGGACGATGGAAGGGAGGGGAGGGGGGCACAACATCCCCATGGTAGGACCTGCAGAAGAAGAAGCCAGACTACAGAAGCTAGACAATGTTAAATGATCCAGGACAATCTGAAAGTGAGATAACAGAGACAGAGAAAAGATGCTCAATGTACAATAGTAGATCCTTCCAGCAGCCTAGGCCTGTAGCAACATAACTAGGAGGTGGTCTAAGAGACAAGATGGTTAAAAGCTTTATTAAAAAGAAAGGGTCTTAATCTTAAGCTTAAACGTAGAGAGGGAGTCTGCCTCATGGAAAGAGGTAGGAAGTTGATTAGACCTTGATCTAGACCTACAGACTCTAGGAACGGAAAGTAAACCTGCATTCAGGGAGTGCTTTACTAGGACAGTAAGGAACTATGAGATTTTTCCGATATATTGGAGCTTTAGCATGCAAGTCCTTATATAGAAGAAGTAATATTTTGATAATTCATCACAACATTCCAGCCAAGATGTAACAAAAGCGTGGATTAATTTCTCTGCATCCTCTTGAGTCCTGATGGTTCTAATTTCCCTAATATTACACAAATGAAAGAAAGCTAACACATTAATAATGAAAATCTATGTACTTTAAATTCATGAAAAATTCTCAAGTGGGTCACAGCTAGCTTTTAACACCATAGATTGCTGCCATCTAATGGAATGGTTATATTATAAAAAACCTGCCGTGCAGTCGCCATGTATGTGCAGTCTAGCTATGGAGACCATTTTGGTAGGAGACTGTAAATATTTATTTCTTCCTTTCTGTGTGTGAGAGTGTGTGTTTGTTAATTCATCAGCCAAGATGGTGGTCCATAAATAAAACATGGTCGGTCCATATAGAAGCACTTTAAAAAAAAAACAAAAGTTGTTATCTGGACTTTTTCCACACTCAGTGATTTTATTTGAGATTTTTCACTTCCTTCTTCGAATGCAGCCTGTTAGTATTTTTATTCTGTACTGTCTGAGTCACTGGATGGTCTGTGATATTTCTGTCCATACTCTCCTGAATTCATGTTCCACCCTCTCAACTGTCTAGGCTTAAATATATTTGGTTTCTGTCTGACTTTGGTGAGTTTTAACCGTTAAAGGTTTCCGCGCTGTTGCTACGTGGAACATGCGGCAGCTCTGCAGAGAGCAGCTGTTAATTAAAGAAACGGGCTCCGTGATGGTAGTATGTGAGTTGCATGTGCAAATGTCATCTTTTCTCAAACTTTCATTTCTGCAGATTAAAGTGCAAACTCACTGTTGCTTGGTAACGATTCCTTAAAAATAATCTGCTGTTGTATATAAGTTAACTTGCCAAACTTTTCCGCAATTAAAATCCGAGACGATGCTGCAGTTTGCCAAAATCTGAAGATGATGTTGAAATGAAAGCACACTTTCATACTGAAGCTGTGCATTAGAAAAGAGGAGGACTTACAGCCGTGTCCTCCTTGATGTCCCGTGGGAGACATTATAGATGTAATGCCCTTTTCTATATGGGTCGTTAGGTCTCTTTATAACTGGACTGAGAGCTTGCATCACATTGCCGTGGGTAGCGATCAAAAGAATGAGGTCATGAATACAAATGGCAGAACTGAGCTTCCGATGGAGGTGTTTTCAGATGTAGACCCCCCAGGACTCATTGAGGGGAGACTGGCTCACCCGGCAGAGCTGGAAGAAGTGCTGAGGAGTGATAAGTCTGGAGATCTCTGCAGGACACTCCACCCTTTTGCCTCTGAGAGCCACAGTCTTAGATTTGGAGGTGCTGATTCTCTTCACACTCCAGCGAGAGCTGAAGCTTTGATGATGACACGTCATCTGCAGAAAAGCAGAGATGAAACCCAGACACCCCCATTCCTTACCCCCAACTACACCCCTTCACCCATTGGCTGTGGCAAGAGATTCTGTCCATCACAGTTATGAACAGAATGAGGTGATAGGTGGCTGAAAATGTAAATGAAATGTTAAATAAATTTTAAAAATAGTGCTCTTTTGAGGTTGGTTTGTTCATTTGAATGCAGCTCTGAGCGTCCAGGGTTGAGGTCTGGTGATGGACCACGAGTCCATCACCTGTCCTTCACCACGCTGCTGCTCATCCTTTGACAGCTGAGACAGGACAGAAGCCTTGAGTCAAACCCTGAACAGGACAGAAGCAAGGATAGAGCATGAATGAATGTTCTAATGGCTTACGCATCTTTTGTAAGGATGATTACAGAAGGAGCGTTTCATCCAAGTCAGAGAAAAACCTTTATTGTGAATTACGTAACATTTTTTTATGGCTACAAAAATAAATAAATGGTGCTTCATTTCTTCATTTCAGAGCCAGAGGCATTTAAAGTAGCTCCTCCTACTTCCCCATCTGTCCCTGAATAAAAATTCAAAAATAAAGTTTAAAGCTGGAAATGAAAAGGAAGGCATAAAGAAGATTCCTCTGCTTGGAAGTCTTGCGTTTTATTTTATTTTATGAAATGAAAGCACTTTTTTTTGTTTCTGTACCTTCACATTTTAATTTTCAATCCCGCTCTTCCTCTCTTCTTCCTCTTTCAATGCCCACTTTCCTTTTTCTCCATCTCTCTCTGCATCTGCCTATTTTCTTCCCACTTCTGGGCCCTCTTCATCCTCTCCCACTTCCTCTCGTGCACCGCTGCCTGTGTTGTCTGCCTTCCTGGAGGGCTGTGAGCGCACATATGCAGAGCCGCTGATGAGATCAATTATCCATCAGTACTTGCAAAAGTATTGATTTTAATATTCTTACACATGCGCAGGCCTTAACCCTGCTGCTACAGTTGAGACTTGTTGAAGATGGAGGCTCTATGAGTATGTTGAAAGCTTCATTTATGTTTGTTAAAATGTTTAAATAAGAGCTTGAAATAGGAGCTTGTGAGGTGTGTGTGTGTGTGTGTGTGTGAGAGAGAGAGAGAGAGAGAGAGAGAGCATTCTGACTGTAAAAATGACAAGTCTGCTTTTTCCGTAGTGGCTAACATATTCTGAATGTAGCTATTTGACTCGTAGATTAATTATTTCTTGTTGTTGTGAGTACCTATTGATCTTTGCCGCTCTACCACAATCATTCACTCCGTACACTCATGTGCAAAAGTTAATACCGCCTCTATTAATGTTACGGTTTTTTTTGTATAAAATATAAAAAAAAAACTAAAAAACAAACATCCCATTGAAGTGTGTGCACCCCTCCCCCTCCCTCCACACACACACACCTACCTATACGCACGG
>JBAMYA010043258.1:0-13586 GCA_037176975.1 Arrhamphus sclerolepis
TGCACTGTTCTGCAGCTAATCTGAAGGCCACATGAAGGTTGGAGGTCTGTAGAGATCGACTCTGCAGACAGTTGGTGCCCTCAGACCTCTATGACCTCATCATCCTCTGACCCTGATCCATCAGTCTACGTGTCCTACCACTTGGTGGCTGAGTTGCTTCCACTTTGTTTTGATCCCACTGACAGTTGACTGGAATATTTAGGAGCGAGGAAACTTCACCACTGGACCTGGTTCACAGGTGGCCTCCTATCATAGAATCACAAGTTTATCCCATCTGTTATGGGTCAAGAGGCATCCTGGACCAGTTCGACCCAGGGTCACACACAGAGACAAATCAGACAACAAGAATGTACACTTGCACTCACTGCTACACTTGTGTGGTCAATCTAGAACCACAAAGAATGCATGCATGCATGTTTTTGCTGCAGGAACTGGTGTACCCAGCATGCTGACTCCAGACACAACTTGTACCCATGTTTAATTACAAGCATGACCAAGCTGGACCAGCTATGACAAAACGAGACACAAAACAACCACGCGCAACGTACACAAGTCAAGAGATACTGTAGTTCTTTAAGGTGGGAATGGCATCACACTGTCAGAAAAAACAACTTCAAATTATTTGGCTTTGAAATAAAGCAGGCACTTTCTGCGACTAGTTATCAGCAGCCAAAATGTCTTTTACAGCTGGGTTACAGTAGCCAATGCAGCGTTTTACACTTGTTACAGACAAAATGCGTAGATAGCACAGTAAAAGGAAAGTAGTTTGCTCAATGTTCTTGTTATGTTTTTTTTTTCTTATGGCTATAGCTTATTATGCTATACATGCAAGTATTAATGGTATACAGCAGAAGCTTTCCATGGGAAAATTCAGTCAATCCACAGTCACGTAGTAAATTAAAAGTAAGAGCAGTTAAATCAGCATTCAGGTGAGTGCAGCATTCAGTTCAGTGCAGCTGGGACATGACTGAGTACAGGTTAGGAAGTTAAAGAGAGGACGCAGTTTTAAAGAGCTTCTTGAGCATAGAGAGGGACGACTCTGCTCTGGTAGCCAGACAAGACCAGTCCATGTTCTAGAAGGGGTGTAAGTACTTACAACTGAGGTCATATCAGCAGGAGTGGACCCCAAGAGCACCTGCGGCCAAGTGTCAGCGACTTGTGTTTTATATTATTATGTCATGGGCTTAGTCAAGTCCTTTTCAGTTCCTTGTTTTATGGTTTTGTTTGTTGTTTTTTTTATTTTGAGTTTCAGTCCAAGTTTTCTTGCATTCTTTGAGTTTAAACTCATGATTTATGTTTATTTTGAAATGACTTTCCCAGGTGTGAGACGTCCTATGTAACTGCTTGTGTTGCTGTTTTCAGTCTTGCTTCCAGAGTCGCTTCCTCCATGTTATTATCAAAAGACTCCGTCCCCGCGGTCTCCTGCATCTAAGTCTTTGCTCCAGCGTTCACGCCTGTTATTGGCTGGCTAAACTTTGCCAAGCTGCAACTAAAATTATTAACAATTAATAAAAGCTGAGCTTTCTCTCTGGATTTCACATTCTACAAAGGAGCAGTCTACACGAGAATCTGCAGAAAATTGTAGCACTCCACACGTTTTCCACCCTCTTACTTATATATATTCCAAATGCATGATGTACACATTTATCTTCTATTCCTCTTCCGTCCTGTTGAAGCCTGTCGGGTTCCTGCAGCCCAGCTGTTATTGGGCGGCAGCAGATCTGCTTCCAGAGCCAAAGCATCAGTCCATCACAACAGAGATATAATATCAGAGCTAAACTTAACAAATATGAATCAAAACAAACCAAAAATAAACTTTGCATTTAATTACCATCACTTTATACGATGCAAATCATGTGTGAAAAAGCTAGAATCCCATTTGTGATAACAGGGTAGTGATAGATGCGTTTCATTTTGCTGCTGCTGTTGGGAGTCAGGTCAGATGACTCACCAACAGAGCAGGCCCACAGCTACAATCTCCAGCTCTCTAATCCACTCTCATCCTGACGTGATAATGTGATCTCATATGGTTGCTTTTCTGTAGTAGTCTAGGCTAAAGTCTCACAGTTGTTGTACATGTTTTTTTTGCACGAGGCTGCTGTTTAATATAATATGATGGCAACAAAACGCGTCTGTGTCATGTCTGACGTTTCCTCATGATTTTCTGTAAAGATTTCCAATGACACTCTACTACTAGTTTGGACTGATTACACTGACATGCATGCCTGCATATGCTGCACAGCAGCTGTGGATTAATCTGGCATATGATCGCTCTGCTCCCTGTTTGTCTGTGTAACAATATTTTCAACTCCTCTCATTCACTAGTATTTAACAGAACGTGCTTCTGTGTCCAATCGGATTATTAATGGCAAAACATCACTTTTGTGGTACAAATGTAAGTCTACAGCATAAAAGAACAGTGGCCACACCCTCTGTGATGTCACTTGTACGCTTTTGAGCAGTAGTTTTGAAAGCAGTCCATGGAGGATGCCATGTTGGCAGGAACTGACTCCAAAAATGGGTAAAAGGGCCTGGCAGTGACATCACATCCACCTTAACTCAGTGGTCACAAGCTATTAGTTTAGCTTAATTAAGCCGATGCTGTTACTTTAAAGTTACCTTACATTAATTGTGACTGAACCTGACCTAAACCCCTACAGGTTGGTTTTAAGTGATGTGAGAGCAAAGACGTTCCACCTGGAGCAGGCAGGTGAAGTGGTGACCAGCTCTGCCACAGCTGCTGCTGAAAGAGCTCCGGTAGCTTCTCCTGAACCCTTAAAGGTCAGCCCAGTCCGTTAACAAGACACATTATCTTTAAGACTATACCAGTATGAGCTCTTAGTTTTGGATTCACTGCTCAGTTGTAAAATTCAGCAAAAAATGCTGTGAATATGTTTATTAATGCTGCCAAGTTGGACATTTTCACATTCATACAGCTCCAGTTGCAGGCCTGTGAAAAAGAAAAGCATACCTTCTTTCAACGTTGCCCTAAGTTAATTGAGGTTTACAAGCTTTCTGCCATGCACAGCTCTCATAGGTTGCACTACGACATATTAATTAGACTCTGGACTGAGTTATTGCAGTACTTCTTCTCTTATTCAGCTATGCTGTTGTAGATTCGCTAATGTGCTTCAGCTCACCGTCCTGTCCCCACACCAGTTTTGAACTAAGCCTGCAAGGTGCTCAGATCAGTAAATTAGTACCTTGACAGCTGAAGGACATGCTTGTGCTGATGTGGTGCTTCTGGTTTTCTCCAAGCCTGGTATTGAGCATTATTAATCCCAACCATGACCCTTGGTCTCATCTATTCAGCCTCCGGATGTCAGTCCAAATGAGATGTTGTGACAGCAGCTTAATAAAGCTCTGCATCAATACTTCATCGTTTTAGAGTCATTGTGGCCTCATGTTTAAAAAACTTGCATGAATTTCATTCTAAATCTTTGTATGGAAATGTACATACGCAAAAAACAAATAAAATTCAGATGTACTAAACCATTCACACACATTTTCTTCGTACACCTCAAGCAGTGTGAACTCCAGAGTGCATGCACGTCTCCTCCCTCAACAGACCAGTTTGAATTTGATAATCAGTGTAAAAAAGCACAGGAAACCACTCATCCAAAGCAACCGGAAAAAAGAAAAATGTCACTGCGTCTGAACTTGAGGCCAGGAAAGATATTTCTTTGGTACTTTGTTCTACTGGAATAAAAAGTAAAAAATGTAGAGGCGGCATGTATGTGGTGGAATCCATCAATTCAGCCCCTTTAATGTTGCTAAACAGATGTTGTCTCCTGAATACTGGAGAGCTCAGTCGAGGAGGGAGGTCAGTAGGACTGAGACAGCGGCTGCTTCATAGGCTGAATTACATGGACCTGCTTGTTTGAGATAAGTACTACATCAGTGACTGGACGACATAACATTTTTATGTTTGGATTTTTGCTTGAAAAGGTTCTGCACATGCTGACGGTGGGTGCATGCTCCTCCAACTACCTCATTCACTCTGATTTTCTATCTCGCCATATAAATGGAACGTTCTGGTGAGCTGCCTGAGCATGAACAAAAGATGTAACTAAGATGTAAGTGTGGTATCCAACGTGTAAATGTCTTCACCCCTTTATATCACACCACAGTCGGAAAAAAGAAATAAAAAACATCTACAAGAAGTGTGTGTGTGTGTGTGTGTGTGTGTGTGTGTGTCCAGGTGGCAGACAGCTCCTCCAGTCAACCATTCATTTCACATCAGTTCAATTCAATATCATTTTATTTATCCCTAAAGGGAAAATATAAGTTGAAGTAACTTTTTGCTGTTTTCTTCAAAGGTTCATCGTAGATGGTTACTGCTGTGGGCAGGAAGGAGCTCTTGTCTGTGTTGCAGATGATCTGAAGGCACACTGTTGTTGGTGAAGAGAGTTTCTTCAAAGTTTTTAAAGTCACTCCTTTTATGTACAAAGATTTCTGGCAACATCAGTAAGTCAGGATTTTTTATAAGAAGAAGTCTGATGATACAGACCAGTCAATTACGAGAGGAGCACATGTTTCTTCTTAACCTTGTTATATTAATATAAAAGTAGAACTGTTAAGAATCATGTGCAATCATGCAATCAAAATCTGCAGGTGTGCACCTGTTTACTGGAGCTAACCCTTTCTGAATAAAATGTACTTCCATATCTCTGGCTCTGATGCTGCTCCTCCAGCAGATGACTGCAGATCAGACTGAACTCTCCACAGCAGACTGATGGAAGATCTGAACATCTGGCTGAAACACTGAAGGACCTCAGCTTCCTTCAGCAGTAAAGTCTGCTCTGTCCCTTCTTCTGAACACCATCAGTGATGCGTCTCCAGTCCAGTCTGGTGTCCAGGTGAACACTGAGGTATTCCCTGTGGAGCTCCTGCTGCTGACCACCTGATTAGACATGCAGCCATTCAGTCTCTCAAACTGTGGTCTGTTTGTCAGCTAGTCAGTAATCCAGGTGGTTGTGGAGCATCCAGCTGTGTCTTCTGGAGCTTCTTATGTAGTAAAGCAGCTGGATGCTGATAAATCACTGGAGAAATGGAAGAACATGATCCTCACAGAGCTGCTGCTTTGTCCAGAAGACTGTGGGTTAATTGAAGCAGGTGTATGATGGTGTCTTCAGCTCCAACCACAAGATGATAAGAAAACTGCAGGTCCTGGAAGGTGCTTGTTCGTTTACTCAGGTGGACCAATAAAAGTCTTTCATGATGTGGGATGTAAGAGCTGCAGGAGAAGATGGATGAGATCTTTTTGGTACTGGAACAAGGCAGTATGGGATCCACAGCACCGGAACTTTCTTCAGACTGACGTTGAAGAGGTTCTGTAGAGTCCCACAGGTTTCCAGGACTCCGGGTTCTGACACCATCTGGACCTGTAGCCTCGTTCCTGTTCAGTCTCTCCAGCTGCCTCTTCACCTGACTGCTAAAGGGGGAGGTGGGAGGTGGGAGAGGGAGGGGTGGGGGTCCCAGCATCTCCTGATGTGGTTGGAGACAACGATGAAGCAGCAGCAGATCCATGACTGAGGTGGAAGAGGAGACAGCTGAGATGTGACAGAGAAGCTGTGGGTCAGGGGAGGATGATCCGGTTTCTGAACCCCTGCTCTCCTGCTCTCTGCAGGACTACCCCTGACTGGCAAGAGCCGGGCCCGAAAGTAAACCACAGTACATCAGTGTTGAATAGGCCATCCTCTACACAGACAGACAGGCAGACAGGCAGATAGACAGACACTGTGGTCAGTTGTGGCAACACCAGCTTGATCTAATCTGGCCTCTGCCTCACATGCCTGGTCTGCAGTGTTCAGACTGCATGTGGACACGTGTCTGCAGCTGCTGAACGACTCCATCACCTGCTTCCTGACGGCTACCTGTGAAGCTTCGGATGGCTGCATGCACACACACGCGCACACGTGCACACACGCGCACGCACACATACGCACGCACATACACACACACACGCAGGCACACGCACACACACACGGTCCCTTTATTTTCTAAATGTTTTTTTAAACTAGGAGCACTGTGGCCCGAACTTAAAATTTTAGGGGCGCAAGAAGAAAATTTAAAATGACAGCCAATGCAAATGTTCAGATTTCTACTTATTTGCAGTGTGACTAATACATAACCTGATAACAAAAACAGGAGCTACCGTGAGCGGTTTTAAATTCAGTGATATATTTTATCGTGAACCTCAGCATCAACATAAACATAATCAATCACTGTCATTACAGCACTGATTAAGAAAATAGTGCTGGGAAACGATTAAAATTTTTAATCATGATTAATAGCATGACTTTGTACGATTAGTTGCGATTAATTGCAGTGAATGCAGATGCAAGCAAAATTCAATAATTAATTCAAAAGTGGTAATTACATTGTATGTAATTGTAATGGACGCTGTAGGAAAGAGGAATAACCCTAAATATGTTTTGAACTACTAATTAACTTTCTTCTGTTGATTCTTGGTTTGTTTTTCTAAATTTTGCTATTTAAACAGGTCATCACTTCTTAAAATAACTTCATAACTTAAATGCTTTTTTCTAGACCCACAATGCATAGATCAGTTCTGTCCTTAATTGTTAGAATATCAAATTTAACTAAAAAATATGTTATTTGTTCTAGAACTGCTAGCTCTACGCCCATCCCTCCTCCTTTATCAGGGCTTGTGACCAAGCTGACCCAAAACAGACACTCTGGCAGAGTTACTGGTCTCTGTTCCGCCTGTAGCTGGGAGTACTGGCACGCTGCTGTGAGACTGACTGGCGGTGAGTGTTTTGAGACAGGGCTCATGACAGCACTCGCTGCCATGAGCAGCGTCTACGGAGATGGAAGCTGACACTGCACCTCCAATAACAATCATAATAATCTCCAATAACCCCTAAAAAAGTTGTCAGACTAGCCACTAGTTGCTTTTGACAAAAAAAAAAAAAAAAAAGCAGCCAAGAGGGTTTGGAAAGTCAGATTTAGGTGACAACACTCCATTGACGGGAAAAATCAGCTTTACAGTCTACAAATAACTTTTCTTCTATCAACTCTTCAGTCTGGAAGAAGTTTAAAACTAAAATGTCCATGATACATTTACCTTTCTACATTCCTCAGTCCCCGTAAATTCTTTTCCGTGAACCATGGTTGTGTTCAGATTCTGAGAGAAGTAAAAGTTAAAAAAAATGTGCATTTTTCGCCACACATCTTATGTTCTGCTCTAGCATTATGTTTGCTACTGTTCATTCATTCACTGCCATTAACCTACCTGCATTTTTCCACAGTTTGGGAAAGGCCCCTCCCCCTCTCAGTCATCAGGCTGCAGGTGGCTAGCCAATGTTAGCGAGGGAATGGAAGCTGTCAGCAGCCATCCTTATCTGTGCTGCTGACAGCTTCCATTATCCAGAATATTTGCCCCTTCCACTTACATTATACTTATATTTTCCCCTTCAGGCACACTGCCTGAAATTTATTTAGTCGTACATGTGTGAGTAGTTCTGGAATTTACTGGCGCTGACTCCAGATTTGGTGCGGGTTTGGATTTGGAGCATTAGGTCGTAGTCTGGAGCCCTGCCTTCCTTCTTGTCTGAAGCTGTGTCATCATAAATGACAGTTAAAGTCAAACCATAAAACCAAGTTTTAATTTCAACAAGTGGAGTCTTGGGGTCCCCAAAACGCTGCTGTTGGCATCAATTATAGTAAAAATACAACAAAAAAACCCTGGACCGTGCTGGTTATGTGTGCCTCAGTATTTCCTGCCCTGATCTCCTTCTATTCCAACGCGGTTTAACAATTGTAAATATCTGCACTCTTGGCAGCCTCAGCAGAATTACTGTGGTGACATGGCAATTAAACATGCAAGTGAGATTATTCAGATACCACGAGCAGAGAAGGCTCAGCTGCACCTTTCTATGGAATCAGAGACGAGAGGAAAGCAAACCACTCTACTGAAAAAATTCTGTTTTAAAGCAACTTAGTGGCATATTGATATCAGTTCAGTTCAGATCCAGCTGTCTGTAGGTGCTTTACAGAGCATGGTGCCCTCCACACGCTGCTGTTATGTGCAGCAGTATGTCTTATTGTCATCGGTGTGATCCCAGACCTAACTGGAATCTTTTTCTTATGTACTGGTGATATATGAGTAAACTGAACTGAACTGAAAATGAATTCTGTTGTTCAATGCCAAACCTGTACTCCTCCTAAAAAAAACTCAGAGTAGTATCTTTAGAATGCTTTGAAGACGGTAAATTTCGACTTTTATCTGTTTCCCCCCAACTTGGCTACTTTTTGCAACTGAGTGGCAAATCACTTTATTTTATCTTTACACACAGTAACAACATACAGTGTACCAGTTGGGTCATAGAAGTCATATATATGTTAATTAATTTCAAATAAGTAATTTTATTGGTCAAGATTATATTGACCGTTTTATGGGTGTGCACATGGGAGTACTTCAGCACTGGATGGTTAAACATGGGTGACGTGTCACTCGGCTTCAGGGATGTTAAAAACCTCTTCAGGAAGTAGTCTGGTACCTGGGCCAGGTGACACATCCAACAGTGCGACACACACCAAACAAATAGGGAAAACCTTCCACCCTTTAACACCACTAGCATAAAAAAGACCAGATGAGGACGATGTCACAACCTTGCTCATGTGTGTCTTCTGCAGCACAGTAAGCAGATACTTTACGATCAGCGCCCTCGCAGGACTGGGCAGTTCATCCAACTTTCATGGAAACCAACATTCACAACCAATAAGAGATGTAATCTAGCTTATGTCAATTACTTTTCTTCTTTAAATTGTTCATTTAATGACCATATGTTATTGATTGATTGTGATGTTCACATCATCCAGCCCCATTTTTTCTGAGTGAAAATGCACCAGTGCCACAGATAGTTTAACAAACACTTTTCAAAGCCGTTTATGGAACTGTTCTCTACAAATGATATTTTCCTGCTGCTTTTTAATTTTACCGACTAGCATCACTTAGCAGTAGCCTAGCGTGTGTTTACTTCATTTCTGAGGGAAGGAGGAAGTATGTGACATACACGGAAAAGTGTATGAGTGAAGTTATAACACAATAAAAACTACATCACTATCAGTGATATATTCTCATTGTACACCACGTGGATATAAAACGTATTTATAAACATGTGATCGTATATACCATAATACTCCGGCCAACTACCAAAGTTCAAAGTTGAAATCAAAATTTCATGCCACCCAAAAACATGAAAATAGTGTCCAGAAGACATCTAGCTCGCTGGCTAGTAGTATTACTAACAGTATTACTGTGAGATGAGTCCTATGAGGTATCAAGAGTTTTATTTTTTCAAAAAGAAGCATAAGTGCAAATGAAGATGTAGAAAAAGTGTGAATGAACAGTTTCTCTTCCCCACGGTGTCTCTCATATCCAGGTCAACATTTGTCCTTTTCAAGCGTCAGGACAGCTGCTGGATCAGTGAAATCGTTAAGGTGTGATCACCTCCACTTCAGGCACATTTGAGACCAGATCAGCGCTAGAGGTCATTCTGAACACCTGTAACGTCTACTGAAGCATATTGGTCTTCATTTACCCCAGAAAAAGTCCTCCATGTTGGCTTCAGTGTTCAACATAAAAGGCTGTTATGAAGCCGAGCAGCACAAGACATGATGTATGAATGGAGCAACCATTATGGAGAGTGTGTTAAGAATAGTGCAGCACTGGATTCCTCTGGGAACTTCTTGGCTCGATCTCTTTCACTCTCCTCATCTTTTTCTCACTCTGTTTTCCTCACATAGTCACAGCATGGTGAATTTCATTAGCAGCGGCTTGAGTGTCTATAGCACTCGTAGCCTGCAGCCTGTTTCTGATGCACATTTCCATATGTCTGATTGTGTGTGCACACATCTCTGTGATCTCACTAGTTCTTGTATTTTACAAGCAAAGGCACTGAGTACCTTATTTTAATGGTACAGTGGCGTGTCAGTCTTTAGAGAAATATTGCCCACTTCACACAATATCCTCAAAATCCTCAAAAACACACAAGAAAAACGTATCTTATCAATGGGCTTTAGCACTACAATTAAGCTACTGTACGTGTGTAAAAAACCCAAAAAAGATGTCAAAGCTCGCCTACGGAGATGTAAAGAAAAAAGAAGCGACGACACAAAAAGCATCAGAGAAGTGTAGGAAAGCAACATTAACACCAGCCAGCTGCACATTCTGTGCAGTGGTAATGAGCTGCACATCCACCACCGACTGTCCACATACTGTGTTCGCTGAAGGGCTTGCAGACTTAAAACCGAGACAGCTTGTCATAGGCTGTGCCCAGAGTGACAGCCTAAACCTGTTCAAATAAACTGACTTTTTAGAGCCTAAATGAATGCTGAGTTCTCCTCACTGGTCTGTATAAAGACCATGGAGTTTGTCACTAACAGGTGCAAGCATAAACCAGCAGTCCAGGAGTAAGGCAGGACAGCAAGGGAAGGAAAATACCAGGACCCTTCCAGGAAAAATAAATCAAACACCTGATGTCTGAAATAATGAAATAATGACCACATCATACGAAGAAGAGTAGCTAATAGTTGCATAGTGCTGCATTAACCTACTGATGATCACAGAGAGCATTAAGTTGATGTGCAACATAAGAAGAATGATTAAAGGAATGGATTGGATACAAGATGAAAAGGAGGAGGAGTACCCCCCATGGACAAGTAGGCAACATATAGATAAGTACAAAGAAGACAACAGACTGTCCACACCCACCACACTGGTGTGGACAGTCACTGGAGACAGACAAATGCCGTCCTAAGGACATCCAAGATTCTCTGTGAAAGTGTCACAAACACAGATATGTGAGAGAGAGAGAAAGAGAGAGAGAGAGAGAGAGAGAAGCTTCGGAGAACTTAAGAAGCTTCACAGGAAGGACCGTCCATCCTGCTCCACTAAGACTGGACCACGGAGACTGGACCAGTCTCGCTGTGACCTACAGCTCAAACTCTCAGGTCTCTGGTCAGGAGGATTCTTTCAAATAAAAATAAAAATAAAAAACTAACAAAGTTTCCACTAAACTAAAGTCTCTAACAATGACTGTTTAAGTTCTAAAGATATACAGAGAAACATTTCTGCCCACATCTTTCCCAAGAAACCTTTTTTCATAAATCCATGAGACTACTGTCCATTTCAAACTTTCCCGTTTATCCAGCATGAAGAAGCTTAAACTATTTTATGTACCAGTACTGGCTCTTTTACTCCCCTTTATCCTTGCCACCATACAGACATGTACACACACAATACTTCAAACGTCATACTTTCAGATGAACATTTCCTTTGAGTAGATTTTAATATACTAGACTTGTTCTGACTCATTTTCCCCACAACAAGAGCCATCTCCCTGTTACATCTCCACGTTTGGAACTGGAAGTACTTCTCCTGAATAAACAATGAGCACACTGGTTAATAACCAGTCTTTGCTATTATTTCATCAACGAACGACAAATTAAAACACTAAAGCTACGTTATTCATTGACTTTTGGATTTCTCATTATTTAACATTCATTCCTTTCAACTTCAGAAGCCGTGTGAAAATGTTTGTCTTTCATTTCTCAGGATCAGCTTCAGATTATAAACAACAGAAGTTAACTTTCATTTCCACAATGCAAACTTTGCTTGCTCTCCTCCAGTGGAGCAGGAGTTCAGAGCTGTTGGTCACATGGTTGAAATTCTGTTAAAAGTTTTTCCTTAGACAATCTCACATTTCCAGAGTCTGGCACTACATCCCATCTCATACTCAGGCACTTAGAAAACACCAAGGCCTTTGTCGGGTTACTTTTTATGAACTTTAGTTCAGCTTTCTTTACAATTGTACCTCAAGCACCGCTACATAAGTTACAACTGATGGACATGAACCCTGTTGTAATAAAACAGCAGGTGAAAACAGGTGAAAATCAACTCTACACTCTCAGATTAGAGACAGAGTACCCCAGAGCTGTGGTGGCTCTCCCTGGTTGTTCACACTGAACACAGATGGACCCCAGAAACCACCACACAGATAATTATATAATCAAGTTTTCAGTCTACTGATGCAGGACTCTGATGTCTCTCTATCACTGAGAGATAGACAGGGTTGTGTCGTGGTGTCAATCAAATAATTTGGTCTTAAATGTGAGCCAAACAAAATAAATTATTTTTGATCCTAGATTTATAGGTAACCACAATCCAGTGATAATCAATGGGGAGACCAACAGGTAGACACACAAACACCAGTGAGTAATGTTTGACTCTCAGCTGAAATGGGGCCAGCATGTTGAGTTTTTATGTTCAAGGGTTGGCCAGCGCCTTCATTTCCTGAGAAGACATAGATGGGGGCATAGTAATAGCTTTTTACAGAGCAACCATTGAATCCATCATTAGAATATGGCATCATAATATGGTTTGGGAACCTGTCTGTCAAACTCAAAGCTCAGTTGCAAACAGTTATAAAAAGAGCTGGGAAATAACGAGTATGGACCCTCCCACCTTGATACAAGACCTATTTGATGAAACAGTGAAAAAGCAAGGCTTGAAAGTCTCAGCAGATACAGCTTGGTCCAAAAACTGGTTTTGGTCTCTATAGTTAGATTTTATATTCATGACAATTGTACGAGGTGGAGAATTTTTTTGTACCGCATCAGATAAATTGATATTAAGCATTGAAGGTAACCAGATGAACGGATTCATTTGGCATACTTGGAAGAGAGCTAGCCATTGGCTCTGCCGTTGGCTTTGACAGCTTTGTCCCGACTCTTTGCTTCATGGCCCCACGAGGTTCGAGGGGAAAGTGGGCTTTAAAGCCTCCCTGTTCAAATCTGTGAGTCATGTGATCAGATAGTTAGTCCATAGTCTATACAGTTGATGATCACAGTCCAGCGAGCAGGCTAACACCTTTTTTTTATGGACATCTACAATTTAACTGAGAACAAAATAAACACACTGAACTCAGAATGGATCATCTTTTTAAAACTACATTCTGTTACGAAACAACACAGTTCTAACGCTCTTTTCTCGTTCTCCTCCATCGTTACTGCTGCTGTTTGATGAGAAATGCATTCTGGGATACTTATTTTTGTTATGGATTAATAAAATGGGCGGAGCCAGAACACATCCTGGCATTTCTACTGTACTGGTCCAGATGTGTACTTGAGAACTGGAACAGAACTTCAGCTAAGACTGATGATGTTTCACAAGGACACAAGTGCAGACGAGTCGGCTGTTGTCTTGTCTTTCACTTCCGTCCTGTGCCTCCTCTTGTCACCTGGTTTGGTCCAATGGCTTTTCTTTTGTTTTGTGTTGGATTCTCGGCTCTGGCAACATATTCTCTGTACCACAGAACCTCTGATGGAACTTCTGCATTTGGTTCCCCACCACTCTCATAACATAACAAAGACTATCAATTTGTGAAAGGTAATAGCTTATAAGGAACAAATCTTAACTGTCTGTAGCAAAAACGCCTAAAATGACATACCCAAATTAAAATGACTGTAACTTCTGAACCATTTGCACTACATGGATGAATGAAGTCTTCCCAGAAAGAAAACTCTCTGTAGTTTCTTGTGAAACTGTCAGAAACACT
>JBAMYA010043259.1:0-13583 GCA_037176975.1 Arrhamphus sclerolepis
CAATAATGCAGCGTAATGGAATAATCTCCCGATCAAACTCCGCTTCCTGAAAGTTATAAACTGCCTCCGGAATCCAGGTAAGGTACAAAAATGTATTCAACAAAAACAGTGATGCAGTTAAGTGTTTTTTTTCCTCTTTTGCTGTGTGGAGCAGCCTGTCAGTCACCTCATTCACTCCGCACAAGTCTTGAACATCACTCACTCACTCATCCAGACACTGTGGTCTCATGAGGAAACGTAGCTTTGGATATAAAGTTTTTCTTGTTCCCGAATACAAAGATTTTTTAAAGTATTTGTTCGAAATAAGTATTCGTGAAAAACATGTTATTTGTGCCTTTCCTAATACCGTATTTGGGTTTGGCTCCACCCCTAGCTAATACCTTGTCAACATCCGAATGAGAGGACAACAGATCACTTCCAAAGTTACCCACTTCCCAGTCTGTCTTGAAGCACTGAAGCAGAGCTGTCAGAAGGGAAGAAAGTTGCATTCAAATGGGAATCATTTCATAAGTTAACGATGTCCACAAATGCTGCAGTTCCTGACAGATGACCACATTAGACAAATGTTCTATTTGTGTCGAATTAGTGTTAGCTATAATCGATTATGCAATCCACCTCAGCTGCCATAATTACACTGGGGAAAAAGGCAAAAAGAGATGTGCATTCACATGGGATTAAGATTCTCCCATGACCTCTGTGTTGGCCGAAATCAGGTAGGTAACTTGGTGTGGAATCTTTATAAATCACAGACATGACACACTCTGGATTAATATCACAGACGTCGTCTGCAATTATTACATTACTCCAGGTCCTCAGGTGATACTCGTCCAGTGCGAATAGGTCAAGACACTGCAAATGTCTGTCTGGAGTGTTCTCTCATCAACAGGCTACAAGGCTTTGAAAAGACACCTGGAGAGGAGGTGGAGAGAAGTCACAGAACCTGTGAACACAATAACATGTAACACTGGTTGATGGGTCTTGCTGCCCAACTCTCTTCACTGACGGATAAGCGAATTGAACATTGTCAATGCCACAATAGACTACAGTGAACATGATATATTGTTCAGCTGTAAAGAAAATAAAAAAGCCAATTGGTATTTCAGGGGCTTTTCCTGACATTTCTTGACATTTTCTTACCAAACTGCTCTGAAGGCAAGAGTGGCCCTGAGGTGCAAAACACCGAAGTTTCAACAAACAGACCAATGAGGCTTTAAATCAAGGGTTAGAGAAAATAAAGAAATTCCTTGTAGCACACAACTGTGACTCATCTTTTTTTTTTAACTCTTTATTTTGACTCAAGATGACTGAACAGTGTTGCTCTGTCACTTTTCTGTACAGTTAAAGCTTTGGAAAACAGATCAAAATCACGTCTTTTTGTCTTTTGGGATGACTGTCTTTTTACATTGTGTGTTTTTACGGTTATCCGTCTTCACTGTGCAGCACCGTCCTGACAGTTGTAGTAGTTGTTGTTTTTGTAGAAATTGACTGTTTTGGCTATAACCATAGATAGATATACATTTATACCTCTGAATTCTTCTAGCTACTTCTGCCAGCGGTCACATCATCGATAAACACCTGTAAGCCCAGCACAATGACAGCCATTCCCAATGCTGCCTCCACCATGTTTAACAAATGACTTGATTTAGGTTGTTTGTGCAATCATCCACTTTAACTGTCTTTTAGGGTTTTTCAAGCCTTTTAATGTTGTTGAACTCATTGGTTCTTTTTGTTGTTGTGTTTTTGTTTTGTTTTTTTAAGACCGTACCAAACTGTTGATTTAGCAGCACCTGAAGTCTTTTTCCCGTCAGTCTTACGATGGCCTCCTTCACTTACCTTCATCTCCCTGGACTTTACATTGATGGCTCCAGTCAAACAATTCATTTCAATTCAACTTTATTTCTGTGGCATCTGTTACAATACAAATAGTCTCTAGGGCTTTTCAGATACCCAGAACATTAATAAGTGGGAAAGGAAAAACTCTCCTCTAAGAGGGGACAACATGTTGAGCAGGACCTTTTTTTTTTTTTTTTAAACTCCAGACCTTTTCATCTGCTTTGTCTTGAAGTAACGAGGGAATATATAGGACCTGTCCAAATAACTTCTAACTTTGTCAAATGTCCAAATATGTTTGACACTATGGCATTGCTTTTCTTGAAGTGACTCTAATCTACATATAATACCATATTTTTGTGAAAACTCGTAAATTAAAGCTGAAAGTCTACTTGTGGTGCTGTTAAAAAAGAAAAAAAAAAAAAAAAGAAAAATTATAAAGGCTCTCAATGTCCAAATACTTCTGGACCTGGACCTAATCTTATTATATGCTGAAATGTTTAGTAATTCAATTTACAATCTACCATTTAACATGGAGTACAATTAATTTGAATAACTGCTCAAATGAATCCACTAATGCAATTACTGACCAATGTAAATGGCTTAAGAAAACATTCATGAATTAAACAGTAGTAGTATTCAAATTAAATCGCAATGTATTCATGTTTACCTAAATAAAAGGCTCTCCTTACAAATTAATAATGGGAGTTCTTAAACCTCATTACCATTAAAAGTAATCACTGGCAAGTTCCACTGTGAATAATTGTCCAAGACGGGTACAGCTCCGGCAGACAGTCGCAGCGTAAACAGCAGCATCTCAACTCGCACACGCCACAAACTGGAGGCTGAACAACAAAGTGGCAGCTACAAGGAAAAGAATAAATGATTTTAAAAAACAAAACAAAAAAAAAACAAGATTACTAATTTAAAAATCACCAGAATAAACCTAAATGTACAAAATCAGAGCATCATGCTGTGTTTTCATTTCGCCGTTGCCAGGCAACTGCAAATTAGCTGACTGTTTGCTGTCATTCACACAGCCAGCTGTTGTTTTTGGTGGGATTTGAAGACACAAGTGTTACATAAAACAAGAGAAGGGTTATAAAAACAGCTCTCATGTCGTTCAGAGCTGCTTCAGTACCCCCAGTCTCTACCCCCCACCTCTGAACTAGTACAACTGGCGTAGAGAGAGAGAGAATAACAAAACAAAACAAAACCACAGAAGATTAGCTGAATTTGTTTCAACTTGGGGTGCTCAAGGCAGTCTTTCCAAAAAAAAAAAAAAAACACAAGGTGAATAAATCTGAGGAAAGCAATATGCAGCACATCCAGGAGAAATGCAGTTTTTACAGGGCCCTGGGCAGCTGCATACAGTAGCTATATGAGGCCACCCTCGCTCCTCATGTCCCTCTCCGTGTTTCCTGCTACTTCACACCTCCTTTAAATCAGGTTTCACTGAGCTCCACTGTGCTGTAAAAGTTCAACAAATTTCAGATTTTTCTTTTGTCAAGATGGCTTCATGGACTGGAGTGTGTGTGAAGTTTTATCTTGTTTACAGTCAGCTTTCCTCTTGAAATGCTGACTGGACAGGAGTGACTGGATTTTCATTCTTTTTTTTTTCTCTCACTTTTCTCTCGCCATCATCATCATCATCATCATCACAGTGGTAAAGTAGACATAAGGTCATTGAAATCATCATCAATGCTTTTGCTCCTGCCACAGAAGCACATCTTGTGCCAGTTCCAGATTGGCTGTGTTTCATTCGTGGACAACGAGCGAAACATTTGGGACTTCACTTGTGTCCCTCTTGATTGCTTTTAATGTTTCTGCTGTGCAGGAGCCTTTTAGACCATGCAGTCTGTAAATCTGAAAGCTACTTCCTTCGAGAGCATTTATGTCCTAGTAGCTCCTTGCTTTGGTTTTTGTGATCCTCATCTGCCCACCCATCTCTGAACTGCAGGTAAATTGTCTTACCGTATTAGAATGGAGCTCTAAGTATCTATTTTACAATCACCAAGCATTTGGGCGATGAAAAACATGACACAACAATGCTAATATTGCCTTATATCTCTGCTGTGTGGTCATAGAATATTTTTGTTATGCATTCAAACGAGAAGTAGTTTAAATTGATGGCTATTGGCCTTGCACAGATGCATCTCAATCTCAATGTTGCCCAAATAGGACTTAGATAATCTTTTGTGCCATTCATAACCCAACAAGCACCTCTATGTATTTTTACATGATGGAAGTGATGTGGGATTCCTCCTTTTTAAATACTCTCAGCTGTCCGTTACCTAGCAACTGACCTGTCTGAACCATCTATCCTCCCGTACTGGTGAAGCCAGCTCTCTGGAATAAAGTTGTATACAGAAGTTTCTTCTGCCTCTGGTCCTCAGTGGCAGAAGGTGAAAAGCCACTTCGCCGGCTGGTCAGTCGGATCAGATTCTGCATCAGATATGATGAAATCAGATTTTTAAAGACTTTTTTATTTATTTATTTTTTGCATTCGTCTATTATGCCATACAACAACAGCATCAGAGTGAGAACTGTCGGCTCTTTGGGTCGACTCATTTCAAAGATGCTCGTCACCCGACCACTCTTTGGCATCACAGCTTGTTTGATCCAACCACTAATTTGCCCTGTAGTCTAAATGTCAGACGACAGGGATGCCTGAGTCCTTATGAAAATTTCCCTTTTTTTTTTTATTGTCTCCCAACAAAATCAAGACTAAGCAAGAAAAAAGAAAACAAAACTTCAAAAAAACAGGTAAACACCACTTGGCAAGATGGAAGCAGAGGAAGACACTGGACTACATATACACATCACACAAAAATTAAAGAGGTTTTTGAGACAGTTGAGAACAGCAGACTACAAAGGAAGTGACATCAGAATAAAACACTTCCAAAATAAAACGGTAAATCAAGCTAAACACAAGAGGGGTCCAAAAGCAAAAGGGCACCTCAAAAACCAAGACCAAAACAGGGCAACTGAGCAATAATCAAATTAAAAAATAATAATAAAATCTAAATCCCAAGACTGTGGCATTAAAAAGCATTTTCCACTCTAAAATATCGACTTATATTTGCTTTTGTCTTCAGAGAGAAATGCACACATTGTTTAAATGCATCTCAAATTAGAAGTGATGGGGACATGCTGAAGGTGTTTTTTGTTTCCACACAGACACAAAAAACACATTTACTGACCAAATGTCACAAGGAGCCAACAAAACAAACTGGAGCAGTAACCCTTGGCCAAAAAATAAATAATAAATAAATAAAAATAAAAATGTGGTTGACCAGTCGACTCTGCAGCAGCTCCACGGCTGTGATGCAGCTGAGAATGAAGTGGTTGTTCTCCTGGTTCTCATGTTTACCATGAAATGAGCAGCCAACTTCTTTATTGAGCTCTGTCTCTCATGCTGCTACAACCCAGCTCAAAGTGTGAACAAGTGTGTCCAACATCGGCACTAGACTCAGCAAGTATAAACCACAAAAGTAACCAAAATGAACAACAAACAAAACAGTCCGATCATCAACCTGAAGAAAAACGACGCAGTTTCCAAAAGTCAAATCAAAAGTTCTGGTACACTGTGAATCAGCAGGGTTGACCCTCGGAGGAATATTATTTGTGCCAGTTACGTTTCTACTTCTACACAAGTGGACAAAATTGTTGGTATCGTTCTATAAAAGAGGGCAAAACCCACAATGGTCACAAAAATAACTTGAAACTGACAAAGGAAATAATAAATAAAAATGTATGGAAAATTAACTAATGAAAATCTGACATTGCTTTTGAATTTTAGCTTAACATAATCTTTTTTTTTTTTTTATATATAATGCTTAGCTTTCCTGTCCGCCTCGGTCATCTTCCATGAAGGCCGTTGTAGCTCAAACAGTAACAAATGGTGCGCTGTTTGGTGTGATCTGACATTGATGACCACTAAGGGTGAAGTGGTCTAATGGCCCTTTTCCACTAGTACCTACTTGGCTCGGCTCGACTCACCTCAAGTCTTCTCGCCTCGGTCTATTTCTCGGTTTTCCATTACAGTTCAGTACCACCTCAATGTGTGGGGGGCCTTCATGATAAGACGGCCCAAAACGCGGTGACAACTCCAGTCACTATAACAACAATGGAGCACATCGAGGCGATGGCGTACTTGTTGCTTTGCTCTGTGGCTTTATATTAATCGCAAGTTTAAAGAACAAAGCCAAAGAAGGCTACAGGCAGCAAGACAAAACTCAGAAGTACCTGAGAGTTTTGGAGAACATACAGCTGTATGAAGATGAGAGGATGCGACATATGACGGTAAGTTAATGGTGGCTAATGCTAATTTCCAACAGTCATCGTCTAATAAGTCCCGTCTACCATGTTGTAATAGCTGTATTTTGTCACGATTAGGTGTTGAGAATATGTATGCTTTGTGTGTGTTTCAGATAGCCCAGTTGCTGCATAATTGTCACTGCAAACTGTCAGTCTAGGTGTACAATGGAGCCTCCCAGTGGTGGAATGTTATTGTTATCAGTTTCATGGACCCGCAATGGGTGCAGAACTTCAGGATGTCTAAAGAAACATTCAGCTTCTTGTGCAGCAAATTGTGTACAGCTACGAAGCAACAAGACACGACTTTCCGATAATGTGTGGCCCTGAAGAAAAGAGTGGAAGTTTGCTCCTGGTTCAGAATACTGAAGTACTGGACTTCTTTTTGGAGTCAGCATTATGACTGTGTGCAGGAGTTTTGTGCTGCAGCAGAAGCGTCGTTGTTGCCAGAACAAATCCTTTTTCCTGATGAAGAGAAGTTCAGAGAAATCGCTGCCTACATTGAGAACAGGTGGGGGCTCCCACATTGTGTTGGTACTATCAAAGGCGCCAACATACCCATCATAGTACCACAGCATGATCATGCTGACTATTTTAACAGTAATGGATGACATTCCATAATTCTTCAAGCTGTTGATGATGGAAAGGGGTCTTGGAATGTGTTTACTGGACTGCCAGGAAGCGTGCATGATGCTAGTCATTTCAGACTGTCCACACTGTGGGAGTTAGCCAGTCGGAGAAACCTCTTCCCTGCTTACAGTGGGAATTTTGGTGCGCTGGCTGCTGGCTATTACATTCTTGGAGACTCTGTTTATCCCTTGCAGGACTGGCTATTGAAAATATTCCATGACACTGGACAGCTGACAGCAAAACAGCATCCGTTTTTAACCAAAAAGCCAGCTGTGCGCAAGTGGTTGTGGAGAATGCATTTGGCAAGTTAAAAGGAAGGTGGCGTTGCCTTCTGAAAAGAATTGACTTATGTCCGACTGATGAAATCAGTGGTGTCGACTTGCTGTACTCTGCATAATCTGCAAAAGTCACGGATAGACTTATGAAACATCATGGGTTGTACCTGCAGAAGCACCACTTCAGCCTGTGGTGGCAGAGATGTCGGAGATGCTCTAATGCAGTATTTGGGCAATAGTTTCATTAATCTCTGTATCACAGAATGATTTAACAATAAAGTCGTACCTTTTGTGATTATTTACCTCTAACTTTTGTAAAGGTTCAAAAATGCTAAAGCAAAGATGAATTAAAATTCAGAGGGTAGATGTGTCAGTATTTAATTTGGTCAACAGAATTAATTTTAGGAGTTAAATGTTGAATTTTAAATCCCACTGAACAATAACCCTGCATGAATTTCTGAATACAGAATACAGCCTTTGTGGTGCTTCAGTCACAAAGGAAAACATTTCCCCCACACTGTCTTATCCAAAAGGACAATCAAAATGCAAACTGGTCATGGAATTGTTTAAGAATAAAAAAAACATTTTAAACTATTTTACACAATAAAAGATGGTTTAAAAAAAAAAAAAAAAAACTCGATGGGAGAGTGAGTCACTGGTGGGGGCCACTGATTGCCTTCATGAGGGTGTCCAGCATACCGAGGAAGGCCTGGTTGAAGGCAGTGGTCTGAGCCATCTCCTAACTTCTCAGCACTGCTTCATGCTCCATCACCTCATGGGCATCATCCATGAAGAGCCTGGACGTGCCTCTCACCCTGGGCCAGGGTTCAAGGCGTCCTCAACCTTCATCCTCGATGAAAATGCTAAAAATCTGACTTGCTGTGCCTTCTCTTCCTCTTGCCTAGATGAAGAGCAAAAACCGGAAGTGTTAAAACAAAAGGCACGCCCAGCAAACATATTGAGCTGGACGTTGTTGGAGTAGAAGCTTAATTGGGCGTGGAGGCAACTGCTGGAACGGAGGTCGGAGAGTAAGGTGGGTTCATGCTGAGAGAGGTGGACGGCTCCCTACGAAAGGACTGGGACTCATAGATACAAAGTACGCACAGTACGCAAAAACGTTGATTTAACATGTAGCACTAGCTTTGTTGGTATCATGTTGCTATAATTCTGACTTACTCTCTGAAGTGAATATACAGGTCAGTGAAAAATACAAACAAAAATGGTGTTAGCAATGGCTAACTAGTTTCCTGTTTGCATGTTGATGGCAACTGCATATATTTTTTCATCTTCACAAAATCAACAATTGGAGAAAGTAATACAAAACTCTGTCTTAAAGTCACAAAACCCTCACCAGCATCTGCGACAATTTCCCTCAATGGGTCCAAGGCACCCTCCCTCATGTTAGTGGTCAGCCAGTTCCCATAAATGGCGTACAGCTGCTCAAACCACTTCCAGTATTTCCAGTTCAAGCCACTGCAAACGTTCTGTTGGTCCTTGATGGCCCCAAGGTACCCACGAGCGGCCATCTGCTCAGAGACCTCCACATATATCTTCTCGTTCCATGTTGTCCCGTTGAGCCCCCTGTGGATGCGGTCAGTCACGAGGTACAGAAACGTGTGGACTTCCCCAGTTTCGTTACCCCAGATTGCACCACGGAATAAGCTTGCTTGCCATTTTCCCCTGTAAGTTCAGTTGTAAAAAAGTTGGAACGGTAAAGTAAATCACAGTCACTGTTGCCGAGTTTTAAATATGGCGGATGTGAATGAGTTGCTCTCAAGACTCATTAGTCACTCTCTGACCAATCAGTGGCCTGCAGCCTGATGACGTTGCCTTTTCAGCCCGACTGGACTGGTCTCCTAGTGCACTTGAAAAACCAAACTATGTGTTGCTATAATTATATAAACCACAGTACACTGGAAATACTCAAATGCTTGTGTGTCTTTATGCTGATAAATATCAAAACAAAGGTACTTTTGAATTGTATAACATGATAATTTATTAATTTTAAAAAATAAGCTAATAATAACAGTAATATTGATGCTTAAAATACAACAAGTACATCACAGAAAGACTGTCAACATCAAAAATATCAATTATATTTAACTAAAAAAACAACAGACATTGGTCCAACAAAAACAAACAATTTGACGAACATAAATCAAACATGTTTACCAATATTTGAATAATTACCCACCAATTGACGGAATGCAATTTGCAGCACATAACCAAAAATAGCATGTTCATTTTCTCACTCCTTAAGCATTTTTTTTCTTATTGTTGTTTATTGATGTCCATTATCTTCTCGGTTATCTATTGTCCAGCCTTTCTCCATTTGTAACTCTCTCCTCCTAGTTGTTCTTGGAGAGCCGTTCCTGGAAGCAGAGAGTAGCAGAAAAAGTACCTGAGCATCAATCTACAGAGCTACTTCATGAACATGACCATGGCTTCATACAATGAAAATATCATACAGTCAAGGACATTATTAGCTCTCAGTCCTTTTGAGAATGTGTGAAAGGCACTCAAGGTTAATTAAAATAATGATGATAATAATGATAATAATAAAAACATAAAAACTTACCAATAGGAGTGTGTGTGAGGTTATTTATTTAAATGTGGCGCTGCAATGGACGAGTAGCCTGTCTAAGACATACAGATACCCCTGTCCTTCATCTGAGGACAGCTTTGATCCTTGGGATGCATAGATGTATGGATGCATGGATGGATAGATGGAAAATAAACCTGCACCAGAATCTCACAAAAATGTGGATCCTGTGGATATTGCTGCCAAGAAGGATTTACCTTTCAACGTTTGGCGCTTCTGAGGGTTGAAAGGCTGCCTCGTGATCTTTTAGTGGGACACTCCTCTGTTAGGCTCCTTTCTCCTGGTAGTTTTTGTAGTGGGACACTCCTTGCCTGTTAGTGGTGGCAATCTGGGGTACGGAAATTGGGAGAAAGCAGACTGTCTCTACCACAAGTAAGGAATCTCGGAAAAAAAGAAAAGAAACAACAACAATAAAAAAATAAAACAGTATCAGTTTGTATATATGCATTCCAAGACAGAAGTGTAATTTAGATATTAAACAAAGTACACAAATGCAGGTGTCTTGTTTAGTTCTTTAGACTTAAATAGTAGATGTTTAAATTAAATTGTAAATATTGTACCTCATCTTCTTTTGGAGATGTGGATGGACCCACTACATTGTCACTGTCAGACTCTGGAACAACTTTATGATGATCACACACATATATACATATGAAGCAGACATTTTTTTAATCGTTTTTCTTTCTTTAGGGTTGCAACGATGCATGTGACATTAGAGTAGCCTGTTATTGGGTGTTTCTCACTGCAATGCAACTTGGGAGTTGTATTTTCTTTCCGTTTTCATAGTTGTTAGCTCCTCTTTTATCTACTTATTTATTTTACGTAGTAACAAGAGCAAGTATGAAAAAAAAGATAGGAAAGAATAAAAGGACTAAAAAAAAAAAAGTAAAACGGAGAAGTTGGAGACGTACATTTATTTAAGGAGGTGTCCTTTCTCGGACCGTTAGACCTCAGTCACCTGCTCCGGCACCTTTCCTCTGGTCTCTGGAATAGGAAAAGTAACTGATTTATGTACCTAAAACCTTTGTCATACTGCTGACATGTAGTAATTAAATTTATTCCAGTTGTTCAAACAACATTAAGTTACCACAAGCTAGCTTCGTTGGCGTTGAGCTAGTTTCCCAGCGTTATCCATAGTGTTCAGTCATGCCACTAACATCTTAAGGTATCAAAGTAGCTGCCATTTGTTTTATTAGCAGATTAACTGAAGCCGTTACTCACCTTCACAAATCACACTTAATCCCTGTAGTAATTCTCCTGGCAGCGCACCCAGTAAATATTGCAAATTTTGCATTGATTTTGCCGCATAACCTCCTGTCGGTTTACCGTTGCTATGGTTACTGTAGCTATCCAGAGTTCAGTGGCGGCAAGCGCTTGAGCTGCTGACGTAATTGTACACTAGTGTCTGAAATCCAATAAAACATGTAGAATTCATTTTTACAGATTTTTTCCTTTGATTTTATTGTACAGAAAGATCCTTTTTCCGCACCTCATTAAAAAAGACAAAGAAAGTGTCTTTCTCAAGTTTAATGATGTTTTATCTCTCTGTAACTTAAACTATAAACTGTTGTTTGTACTATGACTAGAAGACGTGCTCAACAGTATAAAGTTAAAATGAGGCTTAGGTTTTATCCACTATGTTCATGTAATTTTCTATATTTATTTTTATATTTATTCTATATTTATTATTTATTTTAATTTTTTGAAACGTGTCAAAACTGAAATACAAACTACTTGGAGCCTGACAGCACAGCTAAAGTAGCCTATAAAGATGAAAACAGGACGTCAGGAGGTAATTTCATGAGCAATATATAGTAACTACATATATGTAATATAGCAATAATATATGTAGTAATTTATGACACATTCTGCTCTTCAAAAGGATTGATGCGTTCACTCTTTCACAGTTCTGTTTTTAATATGATGGATATTTAAAGTTGTTTTATAAATATTTTCAGGCCTCATCCTTCACCAGTGCCTGCAAACATCAAGTCAGTTCTTAAAACTGCAGATGTTGAAGTGAAGACTGTACCTCTGGATTAAGTTCACACACTGCAGATACTGAGGTCAGAGAAACATGATCTTCGCATTTATTGCCAGATATTATTTGCACTTGCACACAACATGTATATGTTATTTACTCTGGCATCTTCTGTCTCCTGTACAGACGGCGTCTCCATCTTGATTTTTCATCATTTTGAGTCCATCAGGTAGGCTCTTCTGCCAATCACACCTGAGGGCTGTTTCATAAAAGAAGATGGAAAGTAAAGTCAGGCTTCCTTCAGGCTTATTGTCTGGGAAATAATGTTTCATCTTAAAATACAGACATGTTCATTGAGACTAATGCAGGTCCAGGTTCTTTCCTAACATTTCCTCTTTACTCCTGTATCATGAAAATGAAAATGTTTCAGATTATATGAGATTTATCACTGCTCTAGGCTGTTGTCAATCCTTAATTGGAATATAGAACTCAGTTCTGTTCAGTTCAATTCAAAAATACTTTTAATAATCCCTGAAGGTAAACTGTATTTAACACATTTTCATATTTAATAATAAATAAATAAATATGAATATACTTACACAAGTTTAAACTATGCTTGTTGCTCATCTTGATGGTAGTGCTTTGCCCATATTTAAAATGTCATGAGAACTGATGAAATGCCTTGTAGAAATACTTTAAAAAGAGTTAGACATCAAAGGTCACATGGTTTCCTGGACCTAGGAGCTGCCACATAACTTCAAAAGTTATGTGGCACTTCTGTATTAGATGTATTTATTTATTTTGGTACTTTGCTTACTGAAATATCATTGATTTTGATAGTTGTTTTTTTTTTTTGTTTGTTTCAGTTACATCTATTGTAATCGTGTAATTACCCTTGCATGTATGTAATGTTCAGAGTTTAAATGTTGATCTAGCTTCACCAGCAAGAAAATGCTGATAGACCAGCTTTACATGCTGGTTCATATACTGGTGTATGCTGGTGAACCAGCTCAATATGCTGGCTAATGCAGGTGCACCAGCTTCACATGCTGGTCTATGCTGGTGGACCAGCTTCATATGCTGGTCCACCAGCATGAACCAGCATGTGAAGCTGGTGGGCCAGCTTCATATACTGGTTCATATGCAGCATGACTTCCATGCTGGTCCATGCTTGTTTTTTCAGCAGGGAATTTAACTCATCCACAATATCATACTGGTGACATTGCTGCAACGATGTGTGTAAGAAAGTAACTTGACAGCAGTTAGGCTGAGGTTACCTTCACCAACTATGCACCAGTTGCAAACTGGTGGATAGTTGCAGGTAACCAGGAAAATCCATGATCGACTTTCAATGGTGCTGATATTCTTTTATCAATCAAGTCATTTGATTCATTGGTGAAGCACTAAAACAAGTGCTGGGTGGACTAATAGTTAGTGTGTTTGCTTGTTTCTGACTGTGTGAGATACATTGAATGCTAAAAGTCTAAGGCCGGCGTGTGATTGGATGAGAAAGGAGGCGGGACAAGTGTATTTTTTGTGAGTGTGTGTGTGGGCTTTGTGATGCTTAAATGAGATCACAAACGGAGTTGCGTTTTTTTGTTTTTTTTTCTGGCGTGTTTGGCGTTGTTGCAGCCGGCAGTAAGTTTTCTATTTCCTTATTAAACACCAGTTTGCTGAGTGCCTCCTCTTTCGTGCTTTTATTACATCCAGCTGGACTTTACGATGTGTTTGGATGGAAAAAGTGGGCGGGTCCAAATGGACGATTTTGAAAACAATTCAACAATGAATGGCACAAAACAGGGCACAGACAGGAATTCAATATTAAACAGTAAACCAGGACAAATCCAGAAAACACCATCAACACTGAAAATAACACTGATCCTAACCAACATAGTTATGTCTTCAGTATGCATCTACCGTGCAAAAAAATATTAAATGAGAAGGTGTG
>JBAMYA010043260.1:0-13583 GCA_037176975.1 Arrhamphus sclerolepis
CAGTGCTTGCAGGAAGCTCAGGTAGGGCACAGCTGATGTTGAGACAATGTGTGTGTCTGTATGTATGTGTGTGTGTTTTTTACCCCATTGGTAGACTTACTTTATTTTGCTTGATATAAGGCAATTTAAGATTTAAGTAGATTGAGAAATTAAGCCAAACAAAAACTGAAACAATGTTGTTACGGCCCCAAGGTCCTTTTTTTTTTTTTTTTTTTATGTGCTGTTGTTTGTCTGACGTTCTGGTTGATACGCTCATCATCCCACCCAACCACTGGCCAGTGCTGCTCACCTTTAAAATTTTATCAGTGCAGTCCTCCTGGTTCTTACTTTGAGCAGATTGCCACTTTGTCAAACTTTGAAATGTGTTTAAAGCATTTCTGGATTCTGAGAAACCTTGCGTTTATTTGATTGTGTTGTTTTATGTGTTTTTTTTGTTTGTTTTTATTTCTTTTCTTTAGTTGGCTTTTTGCCTACTTGTGCCAAATCCTATTTTTAGTTGTTTTTGTTTGTTAAACCATAAAAGTAGCCTTTTTCTTTTAACCAGTTCCACCTGGTTTATTGTTAATTCCCTTTTCACTTGACCTAATCTGTAACAAGTGCACAGTCCTGCATTGCTTTACAATCAATCAAATTCCAATAATTATCACCACAAATCTACATTCAGATTTAAAAAAAAAACAAAAAAAACAAACACAAATGGTGTGAATGTGGTGCAGGATGTTTTGTAGGTCGCTGAATCCAAAATATCCACCATGTAACAGTGTTGCCCTAATAAGACTGAAAATCAATTTCCATTCCTCCTCAAGTGCAGGGTTTTGAACAGGCAGGCACTTTGGAAAGTGGCACAGAATGTAGTTATCAATAAAAACCCTCCAATGGAGTTTATTGTCTCAAAGATAGCCTTCTGTGTTTTTGTGCAACAGGGTAACAGGGACATATTTCTATAACAAGACCTCAACAATCTGGAGAGCTGAAATGTGTGACGTGCACACCAAATGAAGGGTAATAGCAGCATCCATAAAATATGGACATGCAGAAAAACCATAAGCTTGAAAGAGGACAACAACAGAAAGACCAACAGTAGATCTTGAATTTAGCACGAACGGGTCAAAACTAAAACATAGACAAGTTGTCTGCACAGTATGTTAGGCTAAATTAATACAACGCCGAGTTAGGGATGAACACTGTAGCGACTGACAAGCCAAATATGTCACAAAACAACAAGCTCTTTCATAATTGTGAATCCTGGTGTTGCTGTGCACTTCACATTCACTAAAACATATTAAACAGTAAGCAGGTGTCTTATCTTTGTTTTGTCCACAAGTTTTCCCTGCAACCCTGTCAATCACACTATCAGAGTTCAGCTTTTATGTTTCCTGGCTTTATATACATACATATAACTTAAAAATGTTTTCTTTTTTTCTTTTCTTTTTTTTACACACTTTGTTTCAAAATTCATTGCTGTTTTTCTCAATTTGCAGTAAGGATGCTGGGATTTCCATAACTTGACCTTTTAACATAATTTCCCATAATTCCCTGAAGGTAGTAAACTGTCAATGTTTTTATTAAACACTAATTTTGCCCCATGTTTAAATTCATTGGTGGTTCATTCACCCATGAATGAAAACAACTTTTTGAATTAAAAAACAAAAACAAAAAAAAACACACTTATTCAGATGGCACATCCATCACTATAATGAATTCCTTGTAACCGAAGTGCTAACATCCTCACTACTAAGGTAAGTCCAACCAGTAGGTACGTTACCTGCAGTTCCTCAACTGACCACTAGGTCTTGGATCCAAGCCAGCGCACTGAAATGTCCAACTTCACAGCCAAACTTAACATACTTTCAGTCTGAAACAAACATAGCTTTAGTCTCTGTAGTTACATTTTAGATTCATGACAATGTATGAGGGGTAATTTTTTTTTTTTTTTTTTTTTAATCACATCAGGTTAAAATAGATAAAGCAACAAAATTTATGGTGATCTCCAACTATTTGATTGGCAGCCATAATAACCAATCGCTATCATTTTTGCTATATAGCACTTATCTTTACATTGACATTTTTGTCGTGAATAAGAACCTAACAGAATGATGACATGTTTTAAAAATATGTTTTGTTGGGCTCAAGTGTTCATATTTGTGGTGTTTTCATACATAAGTTTCTTGAAAACTTGCTTTGAATCTTCAGATTCTGTTTGAGTTGCGCTATTTTCACTTGACGTAGCTCATGGTAACCAATGAACCCAACCAGTGTTGCCTTACATTCATTACAATTCATTACAACCATCTGTTGTCACAGGATTTGAAATGAGTACTGCCAGAGCTGAGACTTGCGATTGGGGACTTCAATTTGAGCCCTAGTCAAAACCTTCTGTGGCTAATTGATGGCGGTCTTTGGGTCCTCTGGGGTTTCTCAGTTCTTGCTTCCGGTCAAAGTCTGAGAAAAAATTAGAATGAAAGAGTAGCGGCCAGTTGACTGAAGAAACCAGCTGTTATGGCAGCAGTCAGGGCAAGCCACTAATGAACAAGATGTGATTCACTGGTTAGCTCTGGTAGCTGCTGCCTGCTGCTTAGCTAAGCTTTAACTTCAGACTCTTGCAGGCCAACTCACAGCCGGTCGCTGAGTTCGTTAGTACAATTAACAGCATAGCAGCAGTCCGAGTGACTCTGTTTCCCAGCCTCTGCTAATTCTCGTTTCAACTCTGGCAGCACTTGCATGACGTTGGCTAGTGAAGGACTGTGTCTCCTGCCAGCAGCATTCAAATGCAAGCAAAGACAGCTGCTTCAGGCTGCTTTGCAAGGCTTTATCCCAGAACCCTTCCAGACCAACTCAACACCAGAGTTGCTACAGTTAACCACAAAATATAATGCCTTTTTTAAAATTGGTATTAATCTGCACTGCTAGGCCAACATTCACAGCTCAGAAGTCAAGTCAAAACAGTTGTAGATGACAATAGTTAACTATAGCCAGCTGTCAGTCAAAAGACCATACCCCTGATTATGTATATTAGGGGTGGTGATATGAATATTTTACCTTAATTACAATTAATGAGAAATTATTTAGCCTTTTCTTTTTTTTTTACTTTTTACCCCCCTAGATATAACTGACAAGGCTTTTGCTGCAGATAGGCTTAATTACTACAGAAGAAAAAGAAAAAAAAAAGTACATATCTTTGGGATTATAAAATAAATGAAGGGGAACACAGATTAAGTATTTATGATAATTCACTGAATATTTCCAACAATTAAAGTGGTTAACATGGGCAAGATCACATTGGTTATAGATTCTGAATGCAGGTGGCAGGAGGGATGGGCTTCAGGGGCTTGAGCCCCAGATCTTTTGTGCTTTGCTCATGGACATCATTCGGCCTAAAAGCACCACGTCGCTCAAGAGAAAAACAAAACATTCACATCATTCAGATGCATGTCCCACCTTCTTGCCTTCATCATCCAATCACATGCCTGTCTTAGCCATATGCACTCAGTGCATCTCATACAGTCAGAAGCCACAGAACATTTTAACAATAGTTTAAATCATTACCTGAATAAAGCTCCAGATTCACTTCACTATTAATCCACCAGTACTGTTTCTATTGATTCACCAATTCGCTTGATCTATAAGAGAATATTCAGACCATTGAAAGTCAACTCCAGGTTTTCCTGGTAAACTGGAACTATTGATTGGCACTCAAACACAAATTTATTTTTTCCTGGTTCAGCAAACGTCTCTGAGACATAGTTTTTGTTTTGTTTTGTTTTTTTCCCCGAGATAAATAGTTTCAACATCAGTTCCCTCCTCAGACACATGGACATGAATATCTAGAAAGCACAAAAAGTAAGTTATAATTTCTCGACAGGCTTTTTGTTTGTTTGTTTGTTTGTTTCCTATGGAAAAGTTATTTGGCTGTTCAGTGTTAGCTGATCCTTCAGCAGCTCAACTATGAATGAACAAATTTTTATTGATTGTTGTAATTTAAAATCCATCCAGTGATCTGGATCGGTATTCTTATCAGTGACATTTAGAAATTTTCCTGGGAGTTTAGTATTTTAGTGGTTTGGTACTTCCTGCATAAAAGTGCTTGAATCATGATCTGACAACTTTAATTTTTAAAATTCAGATGGTAAAACCATTTATTAACTAATGAAACTATATTATCAATGAAATGTGAATTGTATGGCACCTCATTTGAGGTTCAGCGCACTTTCAAACTGAAAATCTCAAACTGTATACTTAAATCACTATTTATTTTGAGTTCTGTTAGCTATAGAAACCATGAAAGACATAACTGTTTTAAATCATAATCTAAAGCATTTTTAAATTATTAATGCATGTTTAAGTCATGAATTAGTTTTCATTTGGGTGTTTGAGTATTTAATTAGTTTAGTGTCACCACAGCTTGCCACAAAGGCATGTCGTCTTACAACTGAAACTGAATCAAAAATGATAAATAAAATGAAAGTAAAATGCACCTGTAAAGTCATTGCTGGTGATAAATTGTGTGATATTAATTTCAGCATGTTAGACATATCAGTGGGATTAAAAACAGGCTGATGCATATTTGGACTACTTGTGAATGAAGATTTGTTGAATCTGTCTCTGACATCGTGGATCGGGATTAAGAGGAATAATGTTAATTGGGGACCAAAAGTCTAGCTTTAGAGAACCTCCTCTGTTCATGAAGAAGAGGGAGTGAAGGTTGGGAGAATTGAAATCCACCAATCAGACCTCAGATTAGGAAAACCAGAAAGTGGTAGCTTATTTAAGGAAGTGGGTGTGGCCTTCTTGAATCTGTTTATCTGGAACCATGCAGATAATTGGGTTTGTTCTTGCTTGATCTTAGGTGGAAACAAAATTGTGAGAATAGGAGTTTGTATGTGGGTTTGGGGATTTGGGCCTTAGGGGTCTGTTTTGGCTGTGGTAGTCATTTTGTTGGCAGGATAGTGCAGCTAGCCATTTTGTGGTGTGGGTAATGGAGTTTCTTTTTGTGATGGTGTGGTTGAGCAGTGATGGCTGGCATTAGTGGAGTGACTCTGGGATAACAGAAATCACTGTTTAGACTCCTGGAGGTGTAGTAGGACTAACTAGATGAAACATTTTTGAAGGGAGGTTCCTACCTGAAGACCCAGAGACATGTAAGTTGTCACTGCTCACAGGTGGTAATGGCTTTTACACAGTGTTGGTTTCTTACTGAGAACACCCATGCACACAGAACATAACAGTACAAGAGTAGTGTAGTTTAGCCACAAGGGAAACTATACCCCACCTGCACACTGGACATAACAACTTAGTAAAAGACATTGACACAATAAACTCCCTACACTGAGGGCTAATCCTTTCTGTAGAGCACACGCTTCTTGTGTTTATATTAAATACAGTAACTTGAAATTATCATAGCCTTGGTTGCCCTCATATGTTAAATCTTAATTTTGCTATTGTAATTCCCTTTATGAGTCACCAAAAGAAACCATACCCCAATGTCTATCACCCTTATCTCAAGGTCAGTTTCTGTTAATTTTCATTACATTGATATAATTTAGCTTGTTGTGGTAGATAAAAATATGTCTCCTGTGTAGTTTTCATGGATTTGAAATCTTGCTTTGGATGCCAAAACCAGGCTGAGGGATCTGGCTTGGCTGCATGGGTCCTGTTGGACCTGGAGGGCCCTGGTAGAGGTGCATGATGCTGTCCCAACACACCAGGACGAGATGTGATCCAGCCTGAAACATTGCTTGTGGTCACTAGTTGATGCTGAGTAAGTGTTTGAGGTCAACATCAGTGCTTTAAGCCTGACTGCTGGACAACTTTATTCATGGTTTGCATGCAAGGTTTACATACAGATTACAACACAAACCTCCACACATCCATCTATATACTCCACTGTACACCATAGTACACCTAACACATCACAATACACCAACACATTACACATGCCACATCCAACACCGCCTGTCTTCTGTCTCTTGTCTATACGTTCTGTCGTTTTGTGTTTCGCTGTCTGTGATTCTACTCCTCTCAAAATCAGGGTTTTTTTTTCTTTTTGTTTTTTTTTTAGTAAATAAAGTTACAGTCAAAGAGGGCTGGTAAAGGACACATTCACTATCACTTGCGCATACATCAGCCCCTTGTGGTCAGTCAAGTTACTGCAATTTTTTTTTCCAATCACTACAGGTTTTGGTCAGAGTCATAAGTCAGACGAAGACCCTTGGTTTTTCCATGTCCATACACTGATCTGATTTAGTGCGCAACATTCAGTTGGGCAGATAATGAACAACATACTGTCCCTAGCACTCGAGATGACTGTGAGATTAACGTTCTACCTGCCTGGATGCTAAACTATTGCACAGACAAATTTCCATAATCACTGTAATCAAATATTTTGAGTAATCACTGCAGCCCTTAATTTCTCCTCACAATCTTTACCAGAACCAGGTCAGGACTGCAACCAGGCCAGGCCCTTACCCAAGGTGGGATTCTGTTTTCCCATCCTGGAGGCAGGTTTGAGGGTGGACCTTGTTGCCTGGTAACTGGGCACTCAGTGAGGCTTAACCCAAGCAAGAAACATATGTATGCCAGCTGTGGTCCCACCACCTACTGGAGGGACCATATGAATTGGGGAAAATTTGGAATGGGAAGCAGCCAAAGGCATAGGCCTCAGCGCTTCAACTCTCAGTTGCCAAAAAATGGCACGTGGGACCAAATTGATATGATTTTTGATAGTTATTACTCATTTCTCAGGTGATTCTTCTAACTCGATCACTCACAAAGAACTACCATTAGTGTCCATTCTGAGTTGCTATGCATGGATCCATTGCAGGTGAACAAATTAGGTTTGGCAAGAATACTAAGACTGCCCTGAATAAAACTGTTACCAGACAGGATAATAAACCTCCCTGACTTTTCTTTGCATGATTAAAACTGTTTTGATTTTAATTTCAGGTTCACACTCAAATTGATTACAGTTGTGACTACAAAGCTTGGCTCCATTTGTAGTGGCAATAGAAAAAACAAACAAAAACAAAACAAAACAACAAAACAAACTGTACCTTTTAATTCTGTGTTGTGTCCATGTAGCGTAAGTAGACTGCTGTAGCCATTCATCACAACCTCAACCTTTGGATCAATATTAAAATATGTCACACTAACTTCATTACCACCAATTTAATCTAGTTTAATAGAACACAGACGTCCCGTTTACTGGCCTCTGACATTTCAAAGTGAACAGATTAAACAAGCAATTTTGAATTTTATTTCTACTCTCCTTGCTTGACTCAGAGGAGTAGACAATATTTGAATTTGAGGTGTTGATTAGACTGTTATATTTCTAAAATTCAAGTCAGTTTTAAAATTTACACATTTGTCTGGTGTCAATATTGGAATTCAACATAGCGTCACTATTTTCTAATATTATATTTTCCATTCATATAGTTCTATATACGTTTGTATATATAATAAAAAAAATAAGACAAAAATAAAAAAAACCTACAACACATAAGATCCTTGACTGGAATTACACATGCAAATCAGTCAGACTGCCATTGAAAAAGCATGTTTCAGCATGTTTCCTAACCATTCGTAATTGTAATGTTAAACATTTGTGTGTCAATAAAATAGTTGTACACAAAATTCTACTGTCCTACAGATTAGCCTGAGAAATCTCTTGGGTTAGGATTGTTTTTATGCGAGTATGAATCTAAAAGCTGTGAATACAACTCTAATTTCTACAACTACAAAGTCTTCACTGTGAACAAGAATTCAAGTTTCTGGGTACGAACAGAAACGGTTGAAATGACATCGCAGGGTAAAGAAACTGAACACTCATGCAAGGAAGATGGGCTAACAGCGGTAAAGTCAATAACGTGTATATCTAATATTTATCTCATGAAATTGTACTGTGTCAAATAATAAATAGACTATATATAATATAATGTGTTTGTGTGTGTGTATGTATATGTATGTGTGTATGTGTATGTGCGTGTATATAGATAGATAGATAGATAGATAGATAGCAAGCATTAAGTCTATGATTTGACACAGTACAATTTTCTGAAATAATTATTGGATATCCATGTTATTGACTTTACTGATGTCAGCCCATATTTGACCTCGGTGCATTTGCATTTGGAGTAACTGCGGTTCAGTTACCTGCCTGTGACATCATTTCAACACTTTTCTACTCGTATCCACAAGCTTGAATTTGTGTCCACAGTGAAGACTTCGTAGTTGTAGAAATTAAGAGTTGTATTCACAAGACTTTGTTTTTATGCGAGTATGAGAATAAAAGCTGTAAATCCAATCATAACCCGAGCAATTTCTCAGAGTTGTATAGGACAGCAGAATTTTGTGTACAACTATTTTATTGACACACAAATGGTTAGAATCACACACACACACATCTTTTTGACAGCTGTCTTACTCCATACAAAACACAAATTCATCCCAAACTGATGCAGTGAGGAATTTCTCATTCTTTAAACAACAATGTTGCAATGATTCGTAAACCTCATTAACTCATATTTATTCCCAATAGAACATAAAGAACATATCAGGTGCTGAAACTCAGACATTTTACCATTTCATGGCAGATATGTGCTCATTTTGGCTTTGATGGCAGCAACACATCTCAAATAAAGTTGGAACAGGGTTCAACAAAAGGCTGAAAAAGTAATCGGTGCAAATCAAAAGACAAATGGAGGAACACTTGACAACTAATTGGGTTAATTTAGGTAATGATTCTCTACTGGACCAGCACTACAAAGCCTCAGGAACACTTCCAGAAATCATTGTGTTTGAACACAATTCACAGTGCAATCCACTAAAGTAAAAGCTGTATCGTACAAAGAAGCCATGCGTGAACACCGTCCAGAAACACTGTTCTGGTTTTGAGATGTGTTGCTGCATTCAAAGTTAAAATGAGCTAATATTTGTCCATGAAATGACAAAGTGTCTCAGTTTCAACACGTGATATGTTCTGATGTTCAAATTATAGCCTGAATCCAACATTGTACATGATACATTGCAAGTGATCGGATCTGAAAATATTATTTCTTGCTCACATTCCCACTGTGTACTCAAAGTGGTCAAAATAGTAAGTATACGTGTACAAGAACATGATTTGGATAGTTAGGTTTAGGCATTAAAAGTGGGCTACTTCATTATAAGTATACATATTATATAATTGTACATATTTAGCAAAAGTAGGTTATTGACTATATTATGGTGTAGCTTCAGGCATTCCTCAAGGATGAGGTAACCTGGGTGTTCAGAAATCAGTGCAAAACATTATTTTGGAACACCCAGTGTCAATATGTAATAAATTAGGAATGAGAACAAGTCCTCTGTTAATTCTGTTTTGAAACTAAAAGTTCCCCCATTCTCATCCAGGTTGATGGGATGCAATATTTAAGTGAACGATTGTGGAATAAATGTCCTTTCAAAATGCTTTTTATTGACATTCTGCAAAGTAAAAACCACTTTATTGTCCTGGCCTCATTTTCCATGTCTGGGTTCACCTTAAACCATCCTTGACTCCCCGACTACTTTTTCTAATGCAAGCAGTCAGTTATGCTCAGGAAATCTATTGATGGACGAAGGTGATGGTGAAAAAAAGCACCTTTGCTGTTGACATTTATGAATCAGGAATTATTGACACGCGATGCCCTAAAAGTAGAATAAGCTGTCCATTTGATTATGTGTATAGAAGTACTGAAGGGCATTACCACTGTCATTTAAAATAAAAATACATATGTTCCACCTCTAAGTGAAATTCACAGAAAGAAAAGAGAGTTTTGAAATACATTTATGAAGTAATTTTTAAATGATTACATTTCATACATTTTTTTTGCATTTCAGACTTAAATCTAGACATGATCTGGATACGTTAAAAATAGGATTTTAGCTTTCAGCATGAACAAAGGATAGAAGCTTTTCCATATGCACGATAGGCCTCATCCATGAAATCTTCATAAATCTGAGTAGACATAAAACGTTTCCTTGCTAAAAAACATACTCTGGGTCCACAAATATGATAGTTTTTAATTCCAATTGATCACATGTTGGGAGAATTTTCACAAACCTCGTAAATTAGAGTAACCCTGCCAAGAGACCATCGTATGAGGAGGTTTAAGGCTGCAGACCAGCTGAGAACATTGAGTGATTCTCACATGATCTCAAAACCTTCTAGGAAACTCACAAAACAAACTAAAAAAACAACAAAAACAAAGCAAAAAATTGGTTTGGGAGTTCTCGACACATCGTCTGGAAGGAACTTTTTTCTCATACGGTGTCCGAGAAATGTTGTGTGATTGGTCAGAAACGTGGAGTGGGCTTGGTTAATACGGAAACGTGGAAGTTCTGTCAGTGTTGCTGACTGTCTCGCTAATCTGGCAGGTTTCCAAATCCTCTTGCTGACTTTATTATGTTTAAAAGTGACTAGCAAGTAATGTAGCGACTTTTTCTGGTGTTAATGGAGAGACTGATGTGAAAGCACGTATCACTCTACTGTCCTCCATGAGCAGCAGGTGCTTCCACTCCTTCTGTCCCATCACAAAGGCCTCCGAGGCGTTCGGTCTCAGAGCAGCCTCTGCTGGAGTGAGTTTCTTCATGTTTATCCTACTGTGACTTGATATTCTAACAATTAACAACACGTCTGCTGAAGTGGGAGGTTCTTTCTGGGTGTTCTGCACTAGAGCTTCTTGTTAAGTATATGAACTTTGTTCTTGTTCTCGCAATTCTCTGTTCTCGTGTAGGATGTATTGTCTTTAACACTCCTGATATAGATAAACACAGTGTCTGTTGGTCTGGGTGATTTTCTGCGTGTCTCTTGGGCAGGGTGGTGACCATCTTTGGTGGGGGTGCATGGAGGGCCCGGACATACCTGGCTGGGCTGGGGGAGGGGTGGACTGGAGTCCCCCTGGACGTTGTCCTTTGTGGATCAGGTTTGGAAGTGTTGGAGGCCCTGTCTTGCATTCGTTCCTCTGGCAGGGAGGTCAGGATGTGATTGATTTTGGGGACATTTGTATTAAAAGAGCTCTATAAATAAAGTTTGATTTCATATTCTATAAGTCACTGTTGTTCATACCTAGAAAAAGTTTGGAACCATTAACATTTTTATGATTAATGAAATACATTTTTATCTGCCTATTTTTAATGAATGACCCAGAATGTGAGGAGAGCTCAGGGTGCTGGGACTAAACACCTGAGTAGCCTCAAGAAAAAACAAAAAATCCATGTCTGGATTAGACCAGGAAGGGAGGCTCGAGACCAGTCTTGGTTTCGAGACCAGTCTCAACCTGTTTTTCCTCGGTCTCGGTCTTGTTGACAAATTGGGTCAAGAACGTTTTGAGAAAAATAAATAAAAAAAGCACAGCTGGATCTTGTGATCTCAGACAAAATACGCTGTTGTTATTGCTTGCTACGTGAATGTTTAAAACACCACAGCATTTAGTTCTTTGATTATTGTGTCGTTTGGTCCTTTGGTTTAAAAAAGTGAATATTGACCTGCAGTCTTGCCTTCACCTGGTGTCCCACCACAGAACATATCCTTCGTTTCAAAAACTATTAAATTTGCTTTTCAAAAGCATGAAGAATTCAAAGAAAGGGGGAGGTGGAAACATGGTTTGCTAGTTATTTACTAAGAGTGATTGCCAAATAGTTGCAGGTCCAAACATGTTGGAGACGCCCTATTTAAATGGGGGTTTGGCATGTTTTTTCTGGCCTGTACACCAGTGCTCCACCAGTACGATCCACCTGCTCTCCAGGATTCCACTGGTGAACTCCTCAGTGTTCCTTGCGCAGGCCACGTATCTTATTTCTCTGGCATGTGGTTCCCATATGTTTTTATTTTTCTCTAAAACATGAATGAATGAATATGACACATGCTGCTGTTTCTAATGCATTACATTATTTCACAAAGGATTTCAAATTGACCCACCTACAGCCATCTCCAATGTCGCAACTTGGAAAACAGAAAATAAAAGAATCCTGCGCTGACCCGGGATATTTTGCCACAAAGTTGGTAATGATGCCTTTGGAATGACAAGTGCGCTGCACATTCAAGCTCCCATCACTCTGAGAAATGCTGCGATTACAAAAAGAAGAAAGATGAGCCTTGTTTGGTGTCATTCAACGACTGCCAAGTGCGTGGATACCGAGACACCATGGACATCCATGGGCACAAGACATTAGGGACTTCAGACACCACATCTGAAAAACGAGATTGGGAGATCACAGCTGGAGCTACCGTACGCTGGAATGACCCAGATGTTTAAAAAAAAGTGTAAACTAGGAAGGAGTTTTGTGATTGTGACTCCTTCTCGTGGCTCCAAATCCCTTCTGAGTTCCTCCAACAGGTCCAAGATGGCAATGCTACCTCAGCGATATGTTTTAATGAATCCTTGTTCATCCCAAAAATGTTCACGCGAGGCTGAGGTTGCTTTGTTTGATGTCTCCGTCTTGTGTCAATAACCGCAGCCATGCGTGCGCAATTACGCAGACTTTTTGCACGTCCTTTTGAAACGTGTTAAATTTAGATGCAATTTCTATGAACAAAATTGCTTTCAGGTATTATAAACCGCTTTGCGGGTGCTGAATTAATATATTTACATATATCGCCCCAAACCATTGCGCCCACAGATCAGTTTGTAGATTTTTTTTGTGTTTTTTTTTGAGTGTGCAGTAAGTTTGCACTCGATTTCATACACACAAACCTTTAGTAAATCTAACCCTAAGTCTCTCTCATTCTCTCTCTCTCATATTTCTTTTGCACATATTCATATAATTATTTGTATGTATTCAGTTGTTAAAAATTGTTCTTAAAAATGTTAATTAGTTCTGGTATGCATGGTTATGAGGACAAATACAATAAATATCAGTTGGCAAAAATGTTTTCTGTTGTACTTTTATACTTTAAGTGGAGTAAAAGTCACTGTGAGTTAGAAAAAAATTGGGTTAAACAATTTTCACTTTTACATCTGGCTCTAAGTCATATATTACTTATCAGTAATATTGGCAATAAGTAGTTCTATTAAGGATTGTAATCATGTAAAAATATCAGCTTGTTTTTAAAAAGCAACTTTAAAACACTTTTTGACTCAAAGTTTTCATCTTTGAATATGACGAAGATCTATTACTCTTTTTTTTTTAATTCATCATAAAACTATTGTGCAATGTAAGCTAATGAATTAAGTTTAGAGAATGTGCATCAATGTGCGGCTGCATTTAATAACTTAAATATTAGTTTATTATGACATTTTTAGTTTAATAACAAGAAGTAGTTCTGGAAGATTAACCCTTGCATGGTCTTCACTTTTGGGACCCTCTGGTGCACCTTGGATCAAATTGACCTGGGACTTTTTTTGGGCTTTAAAAACAATTTTAAGATAAAATTTTACTTCATAAACCATTAACATGTAATGTCTTTATCTCAATTTCACATAACTGAGATAACATATATGTTTAATGAATACTAGAACACAATTAACAATGGAAGTGCGACTACTTTTTTTTGCCATAAGATTATAATTGATGTTAAAAATCCACTATACTATAAGACTTGGGTGTCATAAATCATGTTTATCATG
>JBAMYA010043261.1:0-13582 GCA_037176975.1 Arrhamphus sclerolepis
TTGTGCATTAACTCTTTTATGTTCTGCACATAAACAGCAGGTACACACCTGCGTATGTATTCTTCTCTCCTTACACTTATGCACTTACACTTTCTGCATATTATGGCTTTCAAAACCACTTTTTCAATGGAAATGCCAACCTTTATGCTGAAAATGACAAGTTTAAATACCGACGCTGGTGCTGTCATAAGACAGTCCTGCTTCATTCTCTCCACAAATGGCTGTGGGAAGGGTGCGTTCTCAAACATTTTCTATCAAACAGTGAAATGAATGCTCCTCTTTTCTATATTTCCCCTCTGACACTTTGAAGCAGGAGAGTTGTCATTACAGCCTGTACTGCCTTATAACTGTAAACGGATACAAACGAGTTATACCAGTTTGTGGACGATGCAGCTGATCGTTCCCAACCAGTGACCCAGAAGTATGGAGTCAGGTGTCCAGGGTCATGGACAATTACAGTTTGTAATACCTCTGAGTCTTCATGTGGTGTCAGTACATTTATACATATAAATACATTAATGATTAATAAAGCAGTTTCCCATAATCCTAGTTGTTTTTCCACTCTCCCTTTACCTGCAAATCTATACTCTAAAATGTTTTGATCCACCGTCATAATTGTCATAATTACACATTACAATTTTCATGATTTTGAAAATTACAGTGATTTGTACATTTTATTATTGAATTCAATGAAAGAGCATATGTGAGCAGGCTGATATTCATGAGACACATTAGCAGACTGTGAATCATGTATAGAGTTTTGTCATTAAAGATTAAACCTGTATGACTCCAGGAACCCTGAGATGATAATGGATTACATTTGAAAGAAGCTCATTATTCTGGTAGTCAATACAAAAAAAAAAGAAAAGAATGAAAAACTAATTGAAGGTCTTTTATTCCTGCTTCTCTCAACAGAAATCTCTGGATCCTCAGACCTCGAATGTGACATAATTGCTCATTAATCATACATTTTCCACTCTTCAGATCATCTCAAAGTCACTCCTGCTAAATAAGATAACACTTTCAAGTTCTGCTGCATGAAGTGCTTTCTGCTAAACAACTCGACGCTTGAGACTTTGTGTGGAAAAGTATCCGTTTAAACTCACTTTAAAGCTTTGAGTAAAGATTTAGGTATTTAAGTAACTGTACCAACACTCTTTGAATCCATCTCCTTAAGGCTGAAATACTCTCCAGCCAAATAAGGTCACAACAACTCAGGCCCCCTAAGCCACTTCAGCAAAAGCTTTGAAAATAGATTCTATGAAAGCAGTGATTTTCTGCTTCACATCACAGTCTATAGCAACTATTCAGCAGGATGTACAAGAGATCCGTGGACTGTCAGATAATGACAAGAAGTGATGAGCCCACGGCACAAAATACCCCTGTGGAAAATGAGCTCAGTACATGACTTTATAAATATATGTTCAAACCAACTTACCTGTTGGTTAGACAGGAAATGATCATGTTTGTAGAGAGCGACACCATCCAGCCAGGACCCAGTGGAGCAACATAAAAAGAGGAAAAAGGAACAAGAGAAAAGAGGAAGAAGAGTCAGAAAGTGCAAAAAAAAAACCTTAGTAAATAAATAATTTACAGTGTTCTTCCTGCCTTTGGCCACAACGAAGATGGCTCTTAAAATGCCATTTGGACTGGAATATTGAAATAAAAGCAACACCTCTTGGTATAAATTATTGACAGCTAGTGTGATTGTCTTTGTGCTGGTGAGGATGTGAGACGAGTTTGGGGGTCACCCTCGCCTGCCCACAGAGAATTGCCAATCTGGGATGAGTAGCCACAGTGTTCGAGGAGTTCCTGCTGCATGTGAGGAATTCAAACGCTTCATTGCTTGAACATATGCAAAAGCTGTCAAAAATGTTGCTTCATTAGGACCCTCGCACACAGACCGCAGAAGAACTGGTTGCATGTAAAGTAGCTTACCATTGCATCACAGATCAAATTAAATATCCATTTGTTACATACGCTGGTTCCCAGAGAGCTAGAATTACCTCCATATGCAGGATTCTTTGCTGTGCAAATAAGAAGAAAGGAACAAACCAGATACATAAAAGTTGGGACTTTTACTTTCTCATTAGTGAGGTAATCACATTTCTTTTTACCCTACCAACCGTGCTAATTTAAATTCAGTCTGCAAATCAACAGCCATCAAACTGTTGCTGTGTGGCCAAAGTTTCTAATTTCTTTTTTCAGATGTCATTTCTGGGGCTTGGTACACATCAAAACAGCCAATGTGTCCACAGTGTGAATTGCCAACAGTTTTTATGCTATTTTGAAGGTACAAAATTAGTAACTTGAGGCCTCAAAATTGTAATTTGTGGCCACGATTTAAAGTTTTATTTCAGCCAATGCATTCACAGTGTGAGTTGCCAACTATTTCTATGCTATTCTGAGGCTACAAAATTCCAAATTGAGTCCACAAAATATTCATTTGTGGCCAAGAAATACTCCACATTGAATCCACAATTAAAAGTTTTATTTCAGATGTCATGTCTGGAGCTTCGTACAGAGATGTCATACGCTGAAAATGAAAACCACTCGGTCTAAACCCTAATGATGGCAGTTCTCTGCATGTTAGATACAAAGGCCAGATTATAGTCTTTCAACGATTAACATTAAACAAATGTTGAGAAGAACCTCAGACAACAGTGGAACATGAAGCACTTACAGCGGAACAGCCTCATCCGCTCAGCTACATTCCACATGTGAACAAGCACCTTGTTCAGCAGCGCTCCAGGCTCCGGATCTTTGAACGTATGTTCAGGAAGGCTTTTTGGGAGAGCCGAGATGGAGCCAGTGCCTTGCTCTCTCAGCAAATATGGTTTACAGTAAAAAGCCCTGAAGCACAGAGCCAGTCAGATAAGAGTTAGAGACACTTGTATTATATTCTAATCTGAACTACTACCTTGATGAACTACTTCTTATTTAAAATGTATTTCATCACATAAAATGAGTATTTTAATGGCATATTTGGATGCAGGAAATCAATAAAGGTAGTACATCATCTCCCAGAAGCACTGCTGTTTGATTTCATATTAAATATGTTTAATTGTAAGATTTGATGGATGTATGTTAAAATTAAATGTTCCAGCATTCTTTTTCAAGTTGAGAAAATTTATGAAACAATTTCATATGATGTCTGAAATATAAAAAAGACAAACAAAAATGTGTGCAAATCAAATGCTTCAACTGGAAATTATAGGAAGGAAATTGTAAAGAGCCGTGAAAAAAAGTTCAGGTTGTTTTGCTAATTGAGGCCAACTAGGTTGATAGCTATGAACAAAATTCAATACACGTAAAGTCAATTTCTTAGAGAGATAGAGAAAGGAAATACAAATAAAAATGTTCCAATTCATTCAGCAGCCATCAAATGTAAGTTCCAACAAAAAGGGCTCCTGAGTGAGCTTTGAAACACTGATAAATTCATGAAGTGTAGCGTAATGGATTTCCTTCTGCTCTTCAGCCTAGTCATAGTTGGCTCCGTAAGTTTGTGTTGTCTGCTTATAAAATGCCTGCATATAAAAAAGACAGAGACTTTACTCACTTCATTGTTTCTTGAAATCTCTCAGCTGTTTTTCTGGTGTATTTTGTCATTATTTGGACAAAACTCAGAGCAGCACTGAAAGATTGAGGCAGTGACACAATCAACATTCAAGGATGCTGCTCATTTGGATGAACTAAACAAATGGATGTGTTTTACTGCCTCAAAGTCCAAATTTATATTCTATTAGGCATAGCCCCCTCGGGGCTTAATAAAGTATATCTTATTAAAACAGTCAATCAGCCGATCAGTCTGTCAATCAACCATTCACTCAAACGACGAGCCACCCAGTGATGTCATCTCTACCTATGAGTCAGGAAGTCAGTCAGCCAGTCTGTCAGCTAGAAGCTGTTTCTGACAGTCAGTCTATGAATCAGGCAGTCATAGAGTCTTTTTTTATTCTTTCTTAGTGAGATATATAGACTTCTAGCTGTGCCCTTAAAGTCTGTCATGATATATCTGAATACTGAAGAGCGGTTGAACATTGGATGGAATGAAAAAAGAAGGACGAAAAAAGAAAAATTATTCTTTCTTGCATACTTTTCCAATCCAAGACCGGAGGTTATTTTCTCTCTCCATCTATCCATGCACTCACATATATAGTATATATGGAACCGACTGCCAGCCATGAAAATACTCAGTCATGATGGATGCAACCCATTCCCATTGGGAAATGAGTTGCTGCCTCCAGTGGAGGAGTTAAAGAATCTCTTGGTCTTGTTCATGAGTCGAGATAAAAAGGAGCCTGAGATTGACGGGCACATCAGAGCTGTACTGCTCTGTCATGGTGAAGAGAGAATTGAGCCAAAAAAGAAAGGTACCAGTTTGCCAGTCTGTGTATGTTTCAATCCCCATCGATGACCATGAACCGGGTCTGACCAAAATAATTAGGAAGCAAATGCAAGACAGAATGAAATTGTATTTTATTTTATTTTCGAAGTAGTAACTGGGTCAACCTTATGGGATACTGTCAGGAACTTGGTCCTCTGAGAACACCTTAGAGTAGAGTCCCTGTCTCCATATTGGAAGAAGCCTTCTGGTCAGGACACCTGGTGGATGCCTTCCAGGAGAGCTGCTTTTGAGATATGTATCAATGGGAACAGAAATCTCTCCGTTGGCTTGGGAACAGTTTGTATCCTCCCAACAGAGCAAGAGGAGGTGGCTTGTTAGAAAAAAAAAAATATGGGCATAAGACAAATAAGTCAGATAAAACACAAAAAACATCTCTCAGAACAAGAACAGTTTGATCTAGAGTTAAGTATCTCAGCACTGTAATAGACTATGGTTGCAGAGGGCTGGGGAGTACAAGAGTTACTATCCAGAGTGATGAAAGGATAAAACTGCCCCAAAAGGATGGACAGGTAAGAGTGCTGCTCTCATCCAGGTCATGGCAACTCTCAAAGGTTTTAATTAAGTCTAGTTGCCTTGAACCAAACCTTTGAGAAGTAGTATGAGCACTCTTACCACTGAGGAGAAATAAAAAGACAGAGAAGGAAATATCCATCCATCAGTTCATTAACTTCCACATATCTGTGTTCAGGTTTTGGGGGGCAAGGAGGCCCAGACCTCCCATTTCCCATCTACCCCATCTAGCTCTTCCAGATGAAGATGAAGTCATCTGATGAAGTGCTTTGAGGGACTGGTCATGGCTCACATCAAGGACTGCATCCTTGTGGACTTCACATCAGCATTCAACACAATCCTACCACAGACCCTGATTCAGGAACTCAACACACTTGGACCAGGCTCCACTCTGCAACTTTGTCCTGGACTTTCTAACAGACAGGCTGCAGTCTCTGAGGATCCACCATGCCTCCTCCTCCCCCACCACCCTCAGCACATCCCCCACCACCCCAGGGCTGTATTGAGCCCACTCCTATTCACTCTGCTCAGACACGACTGTTCAGCAAAGCATCCGAGCTGTCTGATCCTGAAGTTTGTGCGTCCAACCACAGCTGTGGTTGGACGCACAAACAATGTGAACAATGATGACTCTGACTACAGGCAGGAGGTGGAACACCTGGAGGCTTGATGCAGAGAAAACAACGTCTGCATCAACATGACGAAGACCACGGAGATGATCGTGGACTTCATAATGGGCAGACCCCCCCACCCATAGACCGGTACAGACTCCTCTCCAGATGCGGCACTGATCTGCCTAAAAATCTCCTGCCCCGTGCCTCCATCTCTGGTGAATAAGGCCATTAGATACTTCACCAGATAAAGACAGCATCTTTGCACCCTTTTTTTGACTGAGAACCATGGTCTCAGATTTGGGGATGCTTATTCTAATCCCTTCTGCTTCAGATTCAGCTAAGATCCATTCCAGTGACAGCTGAAAGTTCCTAATGATGCCAACAGGACCGCATCCCTCACAAGAAGTAGAGATGAAATCCAGACACAAGCAAACCAACCCCCACCCCCACCCCCAAGACTTAAAAAGTTTCTACAAAGCATCAGCCCATCTGGTTGATGTTGAGATGTTCTGATTTGTGCAGCATAAGAACAGGTCTGAAGCACAAGATCCTCAGGAGAGAAGGTGGTAGGACGACCTCAGGACCATTCATCATGTGGGACGGAAACTAGGACAGTCTACACTGAAAGGCATAGATAGCCAAGTGACTGGAACTGTGTGCAGGAGCATCTGTTAGAAGGTTAGAAATTACCACTGAAAACTCACCGAAGGTAGATTAAAAAAACAAAACAAAAAACAAATAAATAAAACTGAGGGATGAGAAACAGGGATGAGAATTTTGAGAATTACCAAAGGCTGAAGGCTGTTAAAAAAACTAGTAATTTTCTCCCAAGAATCATGTGTTTTTTGTTTTTTTCTTTGTTTTGTTTTTGCTTTTTCTGGGATATGAATGAATGCAACAACACTCTAAAAATGTAATATGTGAACTTTTAATCAATATGGGCACACAAACATGACTACATGTAAAGATTACCATCTACCCTGAGCAATCAAAACATGATTTAATGTTAGTCCCCAGTCAGTTTAGCAGTTTATAAACATAAGCATGTCTAACCATATTCATCCACAGGTGCCTGAACATCCATGAAACCAGACAAAACCAGTACACAAACGCAGCATGCAGGACTCAATTAATAATGTAGTGACATCACTGACATCAGCGACATGATTGCAGCAAATTTGAAGATAAAACACATCACTGAAGATTAGATAGTTTTTAATTTTCAGCTCCTTCATCTGGATAGACTTCCTCTTCTTCTCACTTCTCCTTTTTCTCATTCATCTTGTCATAACCCAGTAATGGCCCATAAAACATTAATTTCATTATTCCAGCAATATGGCTGTTAGCTCGCAGATGGCGAGCAGGGAGGGGTGAGGAGATCAGATTAGATGGACAGATCAAACAAGCCGAAAATGGCTTGAACACATTAGACTATTTAAACAAGGGAGCTGCTCATAAAAATAAAATAAGTTGATCGAGCTGCGTGGAGTCGGTGCTGCTCTCACATCAGAGTAACTGAGTTCAGCCTACGGTGTCCACGTTGCGAAACAACAAAGAGCATTCATCCCACTGAGAATATCTGCCTCTTAAAATTTAATAACAGCATCAAATCAGAGTTTACTTAGTGCACTTTTCATGAAACCTGATGAAAAACAGAACTGCTTATGTCCTAGATTCAGCCAGGACACATGACGCATTTCTGAGCCGAAACTTCAAAGCTCAGAGTTTAGTGTCCTGCAGACAGAAAGAATAAACGAGGGGAAAGAAGGGTAATATGGAGCTAATTAGAGCTCACTATTCAAGTATCTGGGGGTCTTGTTCATGAGTGAGCGAAGGATGGAGCGGGAGGTCGACAGACAGATCGGTGTGTCGTGGTGAAGAAGGAGCTGAGCCAGAAGGCGAAGCTCTCGATTTATCGGTCAATCTACGTTCTTGCCCTCACCTATGGTCCCTAGCTGTGGGTGGTGACCGAAAGAACGAGACTGCGAGTGTAAGAGGCCGAAATGACTTTCCTCTGCAGGTGGCCGGGCTCCCCCTTAGAGACAGGATGAGAAGCTCAGTCACCTGGCAGGGGCTCAGAGTAGAACCACTGCTCCCCCACATAGAGAGGGGTCAGATGAGGTGGCTCGGGCATCTGGTCAGGATGCCTCCTGGACTCCTCCCTGGGGAGATGTTCTGGGCACGTCTCACCAGGAGGAGACCCTGGGGAAGACCAGAGGGACTATGTCTCTCGGCTGGCCTGGGAACGCCTTGGGATCCCCCAGGTTGAGCTGGAAGAAGTGGCCGTGGAGAGGGAGGTCTGGGCCTCCCTGCTTAGGCTGCTGCCCCCAAGACCCGACCCAGATAAGTAGAAGAAGATGGATGGATGGACGGATGGATGATAATTAGAGCTCACCTTTCTGTACAGGCATAACTACACACATTTTTACATGATGAGGAGTGCGTGTACTGCAGAATTAATTATGGCAGGATGTGTGCATGTAGACGTTTATCAAGATATTATGTAACTGCACCCTCTGAAGAAACACATCTTCAGTCTATCAAAAGTAAATCTACCTTAAAGAGTTAAAGGTGAATAGAATGTTTGCTTATATCTGGTCCACAATTGTATGTATTTCTACACAATATGATAAGACAAGTGAAGATATAATGAAATAGAGCAGATTTAAGATGAGATAAGATGAGGTTAGATGAAAGCAAAAATAAGAGATGATGAGATAAGATGAAAGTTCATTAATTCCACAGGAATTATCAAAAAGTAGCATTTAAATACGCAGAAATAGACACATAAATGGTCATAAGAATAGATGCATACATTTCTGTACAAAATTATACAAGTATATGGGTTAAAAAAATGGAAAAAAGAAAACTACTGTGCAGTGTGAGGTTCAGAAATGAGCACACTAAAGAAAAAAGTATAAACCAAAATAACTTTATAACTGTAGAGATCTACTAGCCCATTGGCTGCTGAATGACTCAGCATTTATATGGTAGAGCATCAAACTTCTGCTGATGACTTTATCACTATATTCAGTAACTATTCAGACCCCTTCAGTGACTAAATTTATATATGCTAAATACAGGAGCAGTCAGATGAGGTGGTTGAGTGAAAATAGAATTAGAACTATGTCTTAGTTGAATGAAAAATGAGAAAATATGTGACTAATACAAGAATTAGCGCGATAAAGTAGTGGTAGTAGTTCCTCGTTCCTCAAAATAAATAAATAAAAATATAATGGAGCAAAATGAACACTGAAAAAAAAATCAAGAAATAATATGATTGCACAATACCAAATACATAACATCCATTGTTTATGCAATATGCATTTATCCAATGTGCTCCCAACACAAGTCTGAACTGGTTGAGGACCATGATTCTTGGTCAGCATACAGGTTTAACTGAACCTCTAATTGGGTTTTTCTTTCACTTAAAATGCTGAAAGTCATTTACTCCTTTTTTGCCATCTTGTCATTTCATTTTGCAGCCTTTAAGCGTGGTGCAAAACACGGGGCCTCTTCTGACAACAACACAGCATGCACGAAATCAATGGCACTAACAGTGAGTCACACAAATCGATGAGGGCCGCACAAATATGTTAAAGGACTCCACAAACAGCATGACTGTTAACATAATGGGCAAAAAGGGGGAGAAGCACCATTAGTGCTCTTATATGATAGTCGCTAAATGAATAAATAAGAAGATTTGGAAGCATATTGATAAAGCCCTCAGGGGCGCTAGGTTAACTATGACTTTAAAAAGAAGCATGTCAGACTGGACGGTCCAAGGGCAAAGCATGCATCTGTTTTGTTCCTAAAAGCAGATTTTCAGACTGGGGTGTGAATTGCAACATTTTAAAGGAATAGCTTACCAATCTTGGTTGATCCTGGATGATGGCATCTTAAAAGGATAGCCAAGATGGTAAATCTTCTTATTACGAGGTCAGCCAGAGGTCTGAGATGGTAATCATAGCTATCACACGTCTTTGGGGATCCTGAATAGATAGCCTTGATCTCTGCACATTTTTTTTTTTTTTTTTTTGTGCTGTCCACACATTTTCAATGCAGGAAAAAAGTAGATAATGATACTGATATCAATTCTTTCAAAAACAATAGGGTTACAACAGCTTTGCCTCTTGGGCCCCTAAATAGACCGCATTAAAAAGGGACAGAGTGAATAAGAATAAAGTGAGTCGGACTGTAGCAGCATCAAACAGCAGGTTTTTGCATGTCTTTACGAAGACTCTCCCAAAGACAGATTCAGCCAAACGTTATTCACTGATGCTCTGTTTCCTTGCTTTATGTATTTGCTGCTGTCACGCCTGCATATAGCATATTCCACGAACATAGCAGGCTCAACGCAGTGTTCAGTTCCAGCTCTCCGAGGCTGCCCTTTCGCTTGTTCCTCAGCGTATATATCACAGCCAGCCAGGCCCTCACGACAAGCCAGAGCTCTGCATTTGAAAACACATTACTTTTTAAGACCCCCTGAGAAATTGTGAGAGGAGGAAGAGTAATAGAGCTTTCCCACTCTCTCTTGTAAAGCGCCCGCTGTGCACATATGAGATTGTGTGTCGCCGTGCGTGTGTGTGTAAATGTATTGTGAGGTGGTCTGAGTTTGTGTGTTAGAGGATATTTGGATCGGAGCCTGGAACAGACAATAACAAGAAGCAGTAAAGTCAGACAGGCCCGTGTTGTTGTGTTATTTCTTGACACTTTGAGAATTCAGTACTCCATAATGTCAGCTTGTGTTTTCAATTTCTCTTATTATTTCTGTGTAAATTGAAAAAGGTCATTTTTATCGGGCTCAGTCGTCAGTTTGTTTTACTATAGTTATACAATTATTACATATGTGTGTGTGCGTGTGTGTGTGTGTGTGTAAGGAGTTGAACTGGGAGCCTTTGCAGCTGTAAGGTGACGACAGTAACCAACAAGCCTCCATACTGCCCAAAACGAGTGAATTTGAAGTTGTTGTTTTTTTTCTTTTTTTTAAATCATCTACTTGCAAATAATATCAACGTGTTAAAATTGCAAGGCCCTATGACTCAAGCTTCATTTCCAGCCTGCACATGTTTATAAGAAGATTCACAGTTTCAACAGATTGCTCGGGATATTTAATTTTGGGCTAAATAATTATAGTTCAATATGCTTTTTTCCCATATAATACTTTTATAATACCCTAAAAGGCTCCTACTGACCTCAACACAGGCTTTAGGTCAAAGGAGGATTTCCAGAAGTGTAAAGTGTGTGAAAATCACACTGAATGCATCTGACACAGAAAGGTGATTTTTATTTTCGCTGAGTTTTCCCACTCAGATGGGACTTTCAGCGAGGCACCTCTGCTGCGACAGCACTTCTTTTCCACAATCAGATCTAAGACACTCAAAAGATCTCTACAGGCTATCCCTCTTGTCTCTTACGCTCCGTTTGTCACCCCCCTCCCTCTCCACCCATTCTTTATTTCTACAAGGGACATGAGCTAAAATTCATCACTGTGGCCAGAGGAAATGCAGAGGGTGAAGAGACAGACTAGAGCCAGGAGCAGGAGATGTCTGGAGGGATGGTTTGATGAATGCAAAAGCAATGAGGCAGAGCAGACACAGAGCAGCCACATTCTTGTCTAGAGATCACGCTATGGTTATGCTTCTTTGCTTAAGATCTTTGTTGCAGGGGAGAAGATATGAACTATGTGTGTTCAAAGTAAAACATTAGTCCAGCAAAATAAGCATCTGTGTGAGCCACATATCCATATTAGTGAATTCACTCCCGTCATAGAACTTAGCATCACCATGGTAGGACCCTACATCACCATAGTGGGACACAATATCACCATAGTAGGATGCAATATCACCATGGTAGGACACAATATCACCATAATAGGATGCAACGTGACAATAGTAGGACCCAACTTCACCATGGTAGGACCCTACATCACCATAGTCGGACCCAAGATCACCATGGTAGGACCCAACATCACCATGGTAGGACCCAACATCACCATAATAGGATGCAACATGACAATAGTAGGACCCAACATCATCATGGTAGGACCCAATTTCACCATAGTAGGACCCAACATCACCATGGTAGGACCCAACATCACCATAATAGGATGCAACATGACAATAGTAGGACCATACATCACCATAGTCGGACCCAAGATAACCATGGTAGGACCCAAGATCAACATAAAAAGACCTAACATCACCATGATAGGATGCAATATGACAATAGTAGCACCCACCATCACCATAGTGGAATGCAATATCACCATAGTAGGACCCAACATCACCATGGGAAGACCCAGCATCAGCATGGTAGGTTCCAACAGCACCATGATATAACAGTGCTGGGGAGTAAAAGAATACATGTACCTGCATTACGTATTCAGAATACAAATTTTAAGTTTTCATTACAGTTACCTTTTACCTCCCATCACTATGGTAGGACCCAACAACTTCTGTCACACTACATTGTCTCAAGATTTAGCTTTTGTACTTCTGCTTGGTGGACCAAATGCACCATCCTGTCTTTCACCCAAAGGGTGATTTATGGTGATGCTGCAGAATCTGGTAAAGAATTTGATTCAGACTTGTCAGGCAAAGCTTATTTTTCTTCTTTTCTAATTGTTATTCAATATTGGCTAGAAATGAAAGAGTGAGAGGAAGATCAGTAAATAAGAGAAAACAAAGTCAATGGGAGCGGGAAAGATTAACACATAACTGGACATCATCCATCTATCTTGATGATGTCTCGCCTCTGGCATCCATTAAACACTGCTGAAGTTTATCATGGCAGAGATGAGGAGAGATAAAGCTAACAACCTTTCAGTGGAACGTTGAGAGCTACAATTGCAATAGATTCATACAATTCTGTGGTTTTTTTTTAATTAATTTACAATTTAATGAAATAAAAAGGTGATCAAAAACAGTACTATGATAAACACAGAAACATGTTTTTTTAATTTCATACCGACTTACAATCACCAGTCTTCATTTACAATAAAAACTCGCCATTTATTTATAAAATTAGCTGACAGCTTATTTGAAACTGTGCTATTGTAATAACGTCTAATCATTTCCAACATCCAGCATAAAGGTCCATTCTGCTAAAAGATGCTTATAACAACATTCCTGTAAGAGAAGATAACAAATGCCTCTCCAAAGCAAACGGTAGAAACAAGTCACAGTAGCCCTTTCACCAAGAACAAAAAGGGAAAACATATCTGCTAATACCCTACCATCTTAAACAGCACTTTAACAGCACATTAACTGCTTCTGAAGCCTGATTTATGCTTCTGTGTAGCAGCTATGCATGTAAGCTATGCACATCTCCTATGCCGTTTCTATCATTATACTTCAGTGTTAGTAATTGCATCGCTCTGTAGTTCCACCACCAACCACTAGGCAGCAGTTTGAGTTCTTTTTCTGCAGTAGCGATAGCTCACAGTGCCCTCTTTCCTTTTGTTTACTTCCTGTATGTAGCCCAGACATAGCAACAGAGCAAATAAAGTATATTTTATGTGAGTTGACGCTGATAAATGTTAAGCATCAGAGTTTTTTATGACCATTTGTGTCAAACGATTTTTCTACCTAACCTGAAAACGACATAGAAGAAATAGTGACAGAAAAGCTGAAGACAAAGAAGAACAAATCCACCAATCCCATTTCTTGTGGTCCATGTCAACACGTAGTTACATTTGCGGAGAAGCACATCAGGCTACACTGTAGCCTACGCTGCAGGGCTCAGCCTTCATCTGATCTAAATCACCCGTATTTCTTCCATGTCTCAGCTGCCATCTTCAGTGCTTGATTTTTGATTCTATTTTTAAGGAACTATTTTTTATACGACTATTCTTGTTTGACTTAGATTTAGTTCATTTACAATTCTTGCATCGCAGCAGGGTTTTATATACCGTACACCACAGGATTGCATATATACACTTTTATGTTTGAATTTAAGTATTACTGTATGTCTTCTTGGGAGCTCATTAACTGCAAATTCACCTTCACTCAAGGTATAAAACAACAATCATCTAATTGAAACCAAAAGA